>JAWQFJ010001926.1:26481-40312 GCA_034096865.1 Theodoxus fluviatilis | reverse complement strand
TTCACGTTGATTTTATAATCTTATTTTGTTCCATCCCAAATTGCCTTTATTAGTCTTTATAAATGGGTGGGGAAAAAGGGAAAAAAATATCCTTGTTTGCCGACTGTCGATTTTTAAGTACATTTATTTATTTTTAAGGGGTAAACGAAAAGAAAATGCAACCATCGCAGCTGATTCATGCGTTGAAACCCAAATCTGCCTTTCATTTTTTTGAAACGGCTTTGTTTGCGGTCTAAAGATACACTAGATCACTTTCCGTTTTTCGCCCACATTTAGGTTTCTTTTCCCCCTCCACTGCTGCATCTGCAATCACCATCCCGATCTCTCTCGTGTTAATCGTGCATGAAGTGGAGGAACATGCTTGGGAAAAAACCCATTCCAGGTATCTTCTGGTAGGTAGTCCATTGAGGCGGCACCAGTCCCATTTATTTTTACAACCTCAGCCGCACTCCACCCCCCCAGACCAGCTTGGCAGAAGAAGACAGAAGCACGAAGTAGAAAGGCAGAATCGCTTTAGCTACAGTTGAAGTTCTATTTGGCCTTTTGGCCGGCGGGCGTGTGGGCATAACCTTTTACTTTGTGTTGTGCTTTTATGCCACCGTGTTTAATCCCTTCTTTACTGTAAACATTTTGGAGTTCAAACATCGCCCCCGCGAGAGCATAGCAGGCAGGTCAAGATCACTCGGGCCGGGGGGGCGTCTATAGGAGTGCGCAAACCAGGGGTGAGTTAGGTTGGATAAGTTTGCAGAAGAAAGCCGAGAGAACTCCCACTAGGGGTGTGATATGGAATGTCCCCATAGGCCCTTTCCTTATTAGGGGCATCCGGACGGGGATGTACTGCAGGACGAGCTGAATGTGTCGCAGTGGATTCACAGCTAGTGGTTGGCCAGCAGCATCGTTAGTGGCCTGTCAGTAGACCACCAACCACTTAACCACCACGATGGCGATTGCCGTCCTGCCCTTTACAAAGTGAAACGTACCATCCCAGACCAGGCAGTCATGGGCCTCTCGGTTACACTACCATCACCATCACTACCATCACCATCACTACCATCATCATCACTACCATCACCATCACTACCATCACCATCACTACCATCACCATCACTACCATCACCATCACTACCATCACCATCACTACCATCACCATCACTACCATCACCATCACTACCATCACCATCACTACCATCACCATCACTACCATCACCATCACTACCATCACCATCACTACCATCACCATCACTACCATCACCATCACTACCATCACCATCACTACCATCACCATCACTACCATCACCATCACTACCATCACCATCACTACCATCACCATCACTACCATCACCATCACTACCATCATCATCACTACCATCACCATCACCATCACTACCATCACCATCACTACCATCACCATCACTACCATCACCATCACTACCATCACCATCACTACCATCACCATCACTACCATCACCATCACTACCATCACCATCACTACCATCACCATCACTACCATCACCATCACTACCATCACCATCACTACCATCACCATCACTACCATCACCATCACTACCATCACCATCACTACCATCATCATCACTACCATCACCATCACTACCATCACCATCACTACCATCACCATCACTACCATCACCATCACTACCATCACCATCACTACCATCACCATCACTACCATCACCATCACTACCATCACCATCACTACCATCACCATCACTACCATCATCATCACTACCATCACCATCACTACCATCACCATCACTACCATCACCATCACTACCATCACCATCACTACCATCACCATCACTACCATCACCATCACTACCATCACCATCACTACCATCACCATCACTACCATCACCATCACTACCATCACCATCTCTGCCATCACTACCATCACCATCACTACCATCACCATCACTACCAGCACCATCTCTGCCATCACTACCATCACCATCACTACCAGCACCATCTCTGCCATCACTACCATCACCATCACTACCATCATCATCACTACCATCATCATCACTACCATCACCATCACTACCATCACCATCACTACCATCACCATCACTACCATCACCATCTCTGCCATCACTACCATCACCATCACTACCATCACCATCACTACCATCACCATCACTACCATCACCATCTCTGCCATCACTACCATCACCATCACTACCATCACCATCACTACCATCACCATCACTACCATCACCATCACTACCATCACCATCACTACCATCATCATCACTACCATCACCATCACTACCAGCACCATCTCTGCCATCACTACCATCACCATCACTACCATCACCATCACTACCATCACCATCACTACCATCACCATCACTACCATCACCATCACTACCATCACCATCACTACCATCACCATCACTACCATCATCATCACTACCATCATCATCACTACCATCACCATCACTACCACCATCATCATCACTACCAACACCATCACTACCATCACCATCACTACCATCATCATCACTACCATCACCATCACTACCATCATCATCACTACCATCACCATCACTACCATCATCATCACTACCATCACCATCACTACCATCACCATCACTACCATCACCTCTACCATCACCATCACTACCATCACCATCACTACCATCATCATCACTACCATCACCATCACTACCATCACCATCACTACCATCACCATCACTACCATCACCATCACTACCATCACCATCACTACCATCACCATCACTACCATCATCATCACTACCATCATCATCACTACCATCACCATCACTACCATCACCATCACTACCATCACCATCACTACCATCATCATCACTACCATCACCATCACTACCATCACCATCACTACCATCACTATCACTACCATCACCATCACTACCATCATCATCACTACCATCACCATCACTACCATCACCATCACTACCATCACCATCACTACCATCATCATCACTACCATCATCATCACTACCATCACCATCACTACCATCACCATCACTACCATCACCATCACTACCATCATCATCACTACCATCATCATCACTACCATCAATTGCTACCATCACCATCACCACAATCACCATCACTACCATCACCATCACTACCATCACCATCACTACCATCATCATCACTACCATCACCATCACTACCATCACCATCACTACCATCACCATCACTACCATCATCATCACTACCATCACCATCACTACCATCACCTCTACCATTACTACCACTACCCCACCCCCTTTTCACCACCTCCATAGCGTCTCAAAGAAAGTTACTGATGACAAGAGTTTAAAACCTGATATTATACTAGCAAGTATTCATTTTTTTCTTATTCAGACAAGCACTGTTTCACTTTTTTATATTTTTGCGCATGTACTGATAACATGACGCATGTTCAGTTATCTTACATGCCAAATCCACGAACTAAATTTCATTACGTTCCTGTGGAATGGCATTTCTTGAATGAGCTAATCTCGTGGATTCAACAAACTCAGTGTTGAGCACAAGCCAGGCAATCTCTCGGCCTGTGGTGATGATTGATATTTCGACCGGCCTGCCACTTCTGCTAATCCAAAGGCAGCCCCGCTCTTTGACTGCGTGCCTTGGGGATGCTGGGCGTCTCACCCTTGGGCCTTTAAAATGCTCAGCCTGTCTTACGTCATGCTTGCTTCCAGCCGGACTAGGCCGACAGAAACTCTCCCGAGGGACTTCACGGACTAGTGCATGTGCACAAAAACAATACCATGCGGAACTATCTGAGATGGGTATGTGTCTGCGCGCGTGTGTGTGTCTGTAAGACAGGCCTGTGGGTAAATATACTCACGCACACATTCACGCATGAATACACGCACACTCATAACGTGCCCATGATGCCCATGATGAACTCAGAGAGAGAGAGAGAGAGAGAGAGAGGCCCCCATTATCATTGATGTGAAACGAAGAGCGCAAACGAAACACACAATTATGTACAATAAGTTCTTCAAAAACTGGCAACCAGTTTCGGGAAATGCAACGCGCACAAGTGCATCGAATCAGTTCATGAGAAAGTTCATGTTCTGCGTGCAGCCCGCGAAGGTTGCAGTCGCGTCGGCGACGTCCTGCTCGCAGCTGGCTTGTTTACGCTGGCGGCATCCCTGCTGCGTTGGCGAACAGCTGATCTAGGCCGAAGTGCTGGTCGGGTGTCACTGGGTGGTCTGTAAGGTGACGACAGGATGGTCCTCTTGTCGGGTGCCTCGGGATCGGGCAGGCAGTTGGTAGCAGTCGATGGAAGACATGAAGCTTGGTCGGTGACTTTGCTCAAACCACAAACCCCCGCAATGCTGTTCTCGAAAGTGAGCACTTGTTTCTCCAGGGCACGAGACATGCTCCGAGACATCTCGCTCATCGCATTTTGGAGGTCTTCCAAAGTTGCTTCTTTGCTAGGAGATGGAACCGTGGCGCTGTGTGGGTCATCTTGTAGGGATGGTGCCTCTACTGCAGGGGAATCCTTGTGGGAGAGGGGGCTGCTACTTCTTCGGGGTTATCAGCAAAGCTGGAGAGGTCAGAGGTCACGGGTGGCTGTGTGACGTAGTCGGCAGACTTTAGGGAGCAAGTATTTCGTGCAGCAGAATGGGCAGAAACAGTTCTCTTCACGACATCAATTTTGACACAATTTGCTTGCAAAAAATGTTCAGAATGTCCCTGCTCACCCCTCTGTCGATGCTCTTCTGCACGTTGATGGTCCCGTCGTCTCTGTGCTGAAATCTTCTTGCGCCAAAAGCCTCTCCTGTCGCTCGTTAGCAATGGCTGACCGTCGCGCTGCCTAAATTTCAACGCAACAACGACATTTCCACGTTCATCACCGTCCACCTTCCAACTCGTATACTATTCTGACGCCAGCAAGGATGTCAAGAGCGTCTCCAGGGCAGCTGGAAGTCCAGCGACTGGCATGGTGCTGCTATTAGAGAGAGAGAGCGAGAGAGAGAGAGAGAGAGAGAGAGAGAGAGAGAGACAGAGAGAGACAGAGACAGACAGACAGACAGACAGACAGACAGACAGACAGAGAGACAGAGAGAGAGACAGACAGACAGACAGACAGACTGACAGAAAGACAGACAGACAGAAAGACAGACACAGACAGACAGACATACAGAAAGACAGACAGACACACAGACATACAGACAGACAGACACACAGACAGACACACAGACAGACACACAGATAGACACACAGACAGACACACAGACAGACACACAGACAGACAGAGAGACAAACAGACAGACAGACAGAGACAGAGAGACCAGAGAGAGAGACAAGAGAGACTACAGACAGAAAGAGCAGACAGACAGACAGACAGACAGACAGAGAGAGACAACAGAGACACAGAGAGACCAGACAGAGAGACAGAACAGACAGAGACAGAGAGACCAGACAGAGAGAGAGAAGAGAGACAGACAGAGAGAGAGACAGAGAGAGACAGACAGAGAGAGACAAAGACTGAGAGAGACAGACAGAGAGAGAGACAGAGAAAGACAGAGAGAGACAGAGAGACAGACAGGCAGAGAGACAGACAGACAGAGAGACATACAGAGAGACAGACAGAGAGACAGACATACAGACAGGCAGGCAGGCAGGCATGCAGGCAGAGGCAGAGACAGAGGCAGTGGCAGAGGGGCAGAGGCAGAGAGAGAGAGAGAGAGAGAGAGAGAGAGAGAGAGAGAGAGAGAGAGAGAGAGAGACATTCGCACCCACGTACGCACACGCACACCCACACACGCACACGGGCACACACACACACACACGCACACACACACGCACGCACACGCATACGCACGCACACACACACACACACACACACACACACACACACAGAGGCATACTCTGACTGAAGCAGATCTGAATGAAGTCTGTCAAACAGACAGTAGTTAGTCCTCACTTTCGATGAGCGAGAGAGAGAGAGAAGGAGGAGGAGAGGGGGGGGGACCCATGGGGGGACACAGAGCAAATGTTTTCTGACCCTCACAACGGCTTCTTTACCTTCTTTGATTTGTTTTTTCTTCCTTTCCCTTTCCTCCCATTTTCCCACCCGTTCTTGATCGACAGTAATCCGTTCTCGCGTGCGACTCAACACCCCGAAGCTAATTAGTCAACGGTGGTGCTAATTTCTATTCTTGCGTGGTGTTCCCAAGTCTGAGCATGAATTTATACTCCTTTCGATCGCCTGGTCGCGCTAATACGGACGTAATTTGTGTTTTATCGCAGCGGGACCACTGCCAAGCGGCTTTAGGGTGGGACCATCAGGAGGGGGAAGGGGGGTGGGGGGCGGGAGGATGGTGTGTGTGCAGGGGGTCGCTGGAAAAATTCAATCCTCCCCTCCGTCTTCTCCCTCTCCCTCTCCCTCTACCCACCCCTCTCCCCACACACGCTGATCCTTTCCTCCTCCCCCCTCCCCCTCCTGGTCCCACCTCCCACCCCCACCCCCACATTCACCACCGAGCGGTGGGGGAGGGGTGCGGAAAGCGGCTTTGGAGGCGCTAAGTCGTCGGCGCTCAATGGGGAAGTAGAATGTAGGAGCGGGTTGTCCTCTCATTACCATCGATCTCGCTCGCAGCGCGTCTCGCCGGGTCTGCTTTATGCCAATGTCAATAGCATTGTTTCTGATAGATATCGTGATTAACGGCTGCACTTCCTGGCGCGGAATTACGTTGTCTGTTGTGATCTCAGAGCCGGGAGACGGCCCCTAGATTTGCGAGGCGGTCTCGAGGACGGTCAGCCACGCACGGTGATTCGTTTTTGCTGCCCCCCTGACTGGCTAATGCACCCTGTCTGAAGAAGGGTTTTCCCCTCCGCTCGCTGACCCGTCAAGTGCTTCCGATTTGGAAGGGGCACTTGGGAAAGTTTGAGGAGTGCGAGCTGCAAATTTGGAGTTTTGTCTGGCCACTCGTTCCACTACGTGCCAGCATGTGTTTTGCTGTTGTTGAACAATGAGGCATCATGGAATTTACTCGATAGCAATAGTCCCCATAATGCAGAGTATTTCTTTCTTGCAAATTCGTTAGGGCCGAATTATGAACGAATTCAATGGAATGAGCAAAAAGAAGAGATTGAATTCAGTAGCTCGTGTAAAAGGGAAAAGGAGCCCTGCTTAATTTCATCATCCTTGCAATAAGAAATCTACGTAGTCCTAATTTCGTCAAATTGAAACGAGAAGTCCGGGGTTATTGCATCTTCTGCGTCTGAATAATGGACTCCAAGGTGGCAATAGAAACGATTGCCTGCAGTGCTATTTCTACCCGACTCGACAACAACCAGTCTTGCGTAAATCCATTTTCCCCTCCTTTCTCTCCTCAGGCAGTCTCATCCCCAGACCTGCAGGCAGCAAGCAACTGCTCCCATTGACCCCCTACAACTCCTGGAGGAGACGAAGACACTTGCAGTGCAAGCTGCTGAAGGCTAGATGCACCTCAAGATAAAACCCATTAACTTTTTCTCGCACCTTGCCGCATGCGACTGGGGGGGAAATTGCTTTGTCATTAAGACCTCCGGCATCAATTAAGTCAAATGAGTGACGACTGGAGCGCAGAGGGAAGAGAGATGGGCAGGCCTGGTGCATGCAATTGCCCCTGTCCCTTCGCGTCAAGCAGTCTCCCTTTCGTATGAGCACGACCAGGGGCGTGTTTTATTTCCATCCCAATGCTCGCATCATGCTAATACAACAACATATACATGCTCAGACAGATCTTATCGAGGGCGTTCTGGAAGTAAAGAGAGTTTGGCAAGGCGGCCAAAACAGGAGGACCTATGCCGTGTAGTACGGTCTCAGCAACTATTTTAGAAAGTGGGAAAACGTGTCTTTCAAGAACATTAAAACTGCATTACAGTTGTGTTGTTCATGGAGGCAAGTGCTTTACGGAAAGAAAATAACTCAGATAGATTCACTTGAGGCGCAAGAAGTTTTCATCAAGTTTGTGTGAGTTATAAAGTGCTCTTAAAAATATAAATGTATACATTTGCACAAGTTAATAATGTATGCAAACAGTGTAACTAAAGGGATTGTGGACCAAAGTTCATATTGCAACGCACGAAGACACGTGAAAAGAGACCCTCAACGCCTGTCAAAGTTCAAGACTGGCCACCCAGTGATAACATTGATAGTGTCTGTTACAATAGATGTATATTACCTACGAGCATTAGCAGTCATTGGCGGCGGCTCAATGGTCTTCCTAAGGTTTCAGCAAGAGAAAGACACATACTTAAGAGTTGCGTTGTCGCCACAGATGGAAGAGGGCACAGTAAACTGATAGATCGCGAGAGAAAAACTGTCGGACTTTTAAAAAGGCTCAAAGAAAACAAACTTTCAAGTGTACCTACTGTGATTATGGTAAAATCTATGTTCTTATCAAAATGATAATATTTTCCTCTCTTATACTTGTTACGTCTCTGCCTCTTGGTCCGTTTGGATGCTTGCACGCCTGCCTCTCTGCCCACTTGTCTCTTTCTGTCTTATTCTCTGAGTGTCCCTATCTCACTCAGTCCCCCATCCCCCTCAACTCCTCTACCCCTCTTATCATCTGTGTCTCTGTCTCTCTGTCTCTCTTCCTCTCTGCCTCTTTGCCTCTCTCTCTCTCTCTCTCTCTCTCTCTCTCTCTCCCTCTTTCTCTCTTTCTCTCTCTCTCTCTCTCTCTCTCATATCTGCAAGTCATCACTACACACTAAAGTATGTATTCATACGTACGGGATAAAGGACAGACATATGGATTATTCGCTTCATCTGCTTGGCAGGCCTGGCTGCTGATGTCGGCGGCGACATCACCATGGGACCGGTGATGGGTGACGTCAATCCAGGCATGACATTGACCTTCACTTTTGACTTCTCCATGGACATCACAAGTGACGTTCGAATGACCAACGTCCGTCTCCATGGTAACAGTCTGAGGGTAAGTAGTCCATCTCTGGATGCCATTCTCTGTCAACGCCAGTTCAACTTGCCATCATGACGTATCGAGCCGGAAATAGGAATGCTGTGAAGACGTTTGTCTGACTTCTCTGCTGTTACTTGAAATCACCTTTGGTCTTATCTGGATGAAACACACGTGGATGTCTAGATTCAGATTGGAAAAAAGGTTGTGCTTAGTCTCGCCACGCACATTTGGTTTCATATTCAAAACTAGAAATTTCACAAGAAGCATATCAGCGTATTCTCGTGTCCATAGTAAACTGGGAAAGGAATGATGTGCAACTTTCCACCCGATCTGTGAAGCACACTAATTACAGGAATGTTCTTGAGTTGTTCAATCGTAAATAGGTCAACTTCATTCTATACATGTCATCCATTAAAATCACACTCGCTTCGAAATGTGTATTTTATCCTTTTTATCTATCTGGACACATTTTCTGGACACAAAATTACATCCCAAGCACATGTTTTCCAACACACATTCTCTCTCTCTCTCACTCTCTCTCTCACTCTCTCTCTCTCTCTCTCTCTCTCTCTCTCTCTCTCTCTCTCTCTCTCTCACACTCACTCACACTCACTCTCCTCTCGCGCGCACAACACTCGCACACACTCCCACACGCTCTCACACACTCCCACCCCCCACCCCACACGCACATTATCTATCTCTCTCTCTCTCTCTCTCTCTCTCTCTCTCTCTCTCTCTCCCTCTCTCACCTCCTCCCCCCCTTAATTATATTTCTGCACGCACACTCCACATACTAGCTGACAGTATTACATATACTTTCTTCATCCAAAATATGGAAATTAAAGATACATTTTACTTACATGAGGCAAATGGCTATGTGCAGCAGAAACTTCGCAATGCAGAACAAAAAGTTACTAACGAGGGGTTATATACAACTAACAAAGGTAAGTAAGTGACTGCACTGCCTAACAAAAAAAAACACACACAAACAAAAAAACTGCATATCGACAGTACAATTGCAAACACCAGTGAACAGTCTGGTGTATGCATTTTCCTTAAGAAGTCGACCTGGCTAAAGACACGAGGCGGAGTGGGAAGGAGAGAAGATGCTTGTAATGAGGCGAAGGAGCGGGAGAGTCTTGAAGGACAGGGCGCCGCAGACGTCAGAGCGGTGCTTGTTTGAAGTGCGGGCAGAATGACGTCGTGTTTGGCGACATTGATTCCCTTTGTGTGGGTCGCTATGCATCCGTCATTAGCTAAAGACTGGGCACGGTGGGGTTCTGACCGCACAAGCCTGCCTCTCATCAAGACTGGGGATGGGGCCAGATTGCCCTTGTAACTTAAAACTCTCTATTTCTCTCTCTCCTCCCCCCCCCCCTTCCCTCCTCCCAACACCCTTATTCTCTTCCCACCCTCATTCTTCTTCCTTCCCCCACCCTCCTTACTTCTCCACACATCACCCCTCACTCGCCCTTTGTGTCTTTGTCGCGAAACCATGGCACGATCACAGCAGTCTTGATGATGTATTCTCTTGCCTTTCTCTTTCCTCCTCCCTCTCTCTGCCCGCCTAAGGCAGGAACTTCGGGGGCCTCCCCGCTGAGGACTGGGATTTAAAAGCCAGGTCGTGCCTGGCACTGATGTCCTTCGTCTCCCTGGATTCCCCAAGATCCCCAGCCTTGGTAGTCCACGAGAGGCACGATCAATGGGGACACTTAGCACGCAATTCGTGGCTGATGTAACTCCGGAGAGGCCACGGGAAAGAAATCCCCAACTGTCCTTTGAAGTTGATCGCTGCTTCTGGGCTGCTTGAGAGGCATGGTGCCGATTTGGTTGCCAGAATTATACAGAGCAGAGCCGTCTTCGATGGCGGCTCAACGCCGGAAATCCAGAGCGCGCGCGCAGAAACCGCCAGATTTTGAATATCCGGTGTGCACGAGGTCTCGCTTGACCCTGGGGTCCGGGAAGGAATATTTCTAAAAAGGCCTGCACGGAATTATAACAAACTGGTTACTGAAATTTCCCGTGCAGGGACGATACCAGCAAAAGCTTACAGACTAATTTTACCCTCTTTGATTTGTACTAATATGCAGAAGCAGCGTACGCAAACAGGATTTGGTAGGAAATGGTAGTCAAAGAATGCAGCCGATGATGCAGCATGGCTCAGTGAAGCTGACTGCACGAAAATGATGAGGGTTCAATACAAAATACTCACATATATTCATCTCTTCCCACACAAAGTCCTCCCCCCTACCCTCCCCCCTTCATTTCCTCTCATCTACCCACCCATTCCCTTCCCTGCTTTCTCGCCTCCCACCCCCACCCCCTCCCCTCCATCCCTTCCCCCTCTACTTTGTGTTGCGTTTGTTTAAGTCGCAGGCTGAATTCCTTGCATACGTTGTCCCAGTAGGATGGATGGATGGATTGAGCTTCACGGCCCATCAGCCTTTGAAAGATATGTAAGGCCAGCAAGCACGAAAATCATCAGAACAGTCCAGAGTAAACGCAAGTCAAGTCACGGTGTTCCTAGTCATTCGCCTCTTACGAATCGCGTAGGGAAACGCGGTGGGTCAATTCTTACCCCGAACCCACAGGGGGACGTTGTCCCCGAGCAAGCTTGACTGTTTTTTAACGATAAAATCACATGCGCGTGATAAGCATAGCTCCTAGCCATTCACCTGCCTATCCATGTATCTGCCATCTAGCGTGAAGTGAAAAAAAGCGCATTACATTAATCAGTGATAAAAAGGAGGGACTTGGGAAGCAGTGACTAATCCAATCTCAAATTTACTTTTTGAAGAAATTGAGGATACAACATCTTTCGAGAAAATCATATTTCAAAGAACACTATTTTGGGAGAGTTTTTTCTTCCTATTCAAAAACTTGGCCAACAAAGAAAACGAAACTTGTGTAATATTGCTAGAAAATTCATTTGCAGTCTATGCAACATAATGACAAGTGATGACTCTGGTCTGTTCTTCTGTCAGTAGTTTGTTTGTTTGCTTGGACAGTTCCATGCGGGATCCAGTCCAGAGGCTGTGACGTGGAATCTGGAAGACATCAGATCGTCAGCTACGATCCTCACCAGGGCCTCACCATTGCTGGTACGTCATAACAGCACTTGCCCTGCAGTACGTCATAACAGCACTTGCCCTGCAGCACGTCAGCAGCATTGTCATTCCTTCCTTTCCAAACTGTGGAGGGGCTACGCCCAAAACGTTTTGCTCTGTCACTAAAACAGTGATGCCTACACACACTCACACACACACACACATACACACACACATACACATACACATACACATACACACACACACATACACACACACACACATACACACACACACACACACACACACACACACACACACACACACACACACACACACACACACACACACACACACACACACGCACACACACACACACACACACACACACACACACACACACACACACACACACACACACACACACACACACACACACACACACACACACACACACACACACACACACGCCACCCATGATCTTTGTGATCAGTTTTCGTTTTGTCCAGTTGTTTCCCTCACTCTCTCTCATTTCTGTATCAGTGATCTGTCTATGCCCAACATTTCATATCAGTGCTTGACATTTTCCAATGGGGCATTCATCACGTCGCTATGGTGGTGTGCAAAAAGCACAGTCTTGACTCTTGTTGTCTCTCCATATTATACTTCATTTGTTATCTGCATGCGGTTTGGGTCTACAGAGGTCACCTTGCCGTTGCGATTTCCAGTTCGACTTTTACTAACTGAAACGTTAGCAGTGGACAGTACATGTTTTTACTACTCACCTTTGGACAAGAAAAACTAATAGACAACAATAACATGATAAACAGAAAATTATATTATTCATCGAGTTTCTATTCATGACATACCGCACTATATGTAAATTTAGTTTATCATGAAATACCCTGTCGGCGAAAGTAAAAATCCTGAATTTTCCATGCATTTGATAATTGGTTTTATAGTAATCAAACATAGATCTATGTCAATCCATGCATTTAAAAAAGTGTGGAAGAAAATGAATGAGAGGATTTGCTGGTGACTGCTGAAACAGGGGTCAGTACTTTGCTCGCCAAGCAATTGTTCAATCCACGACTAACATTTATTTTAAAATCACTGAGTTGCACCCAAAATGTAGGTCCTCGGAGGCTAAAAAAAGAAAGTACGATATTAAAATAAGCAGGCTTCATTTTGTAATGACTCTAACGGAAGCGTGAAAGCTGGGGCAAATATAGAATTCTGGAAACGGGTATAAAAACCAGGCATACAAAACAGAAAGGGTGCAGACCAAATTACTTTCTCCGGGCGGCCTAACGAAAGTCAAGGAGAACTACGGTAGGTGCAGACAAATGTAAAAGTATTCAAAAGCCAGGTTTAGATTACCGTGGATTACATCTGCCGTCTCCGAGGAAATGTTAGGTTCGTCCTATGTATTTTCATCAAGGACAACTCGAGACGCAGTGGATGTGGGTCATTCCGTGTTCAGTGACGCGACGAAGTTTGGTTTTTGCTGCAGGATTTCAACGAGAGTATGTCGGACGCGGAGGACACGTTCCAACTGGACTTTTCCAATCTTCCGGTGACAACATGGCGTTTCTTCGGCAACTTCTCCATGGAGATTCGAGGTAGGTGGCACTGGTGCCTGGACTAACGACGAAGATCGCATGCAGCAAATTCAGTCTGAAGGATGGTGGCTGTCTCTCACACACTCTCTCTCACACACTCTCTCTCACACACTCTCTCTCACACACTCTCTCTCACACTCTCTCTCTCTCTCACACACACTCTCTCTCTCTCTCTCTCTCTCTCTCTCTCTCTCTTTCTCTCTCTCTCTCCCTCTCTCACTCAATC
>JAWQFJ010001926.1:11481-18981 GCA_034096865.1 Theodoxus fluviatilis | reverse complement strand
CATAGGTTGAAAAATAAACACACTTAATCATAAAATAAAAAATCGTTGACGGATGTTCAAATCACTGACGTCGACTTTGCTGCTTCGAGTATTCATCGGTCTGAGGTCCATTTATCTGGATGACGGTTATGGTGAGGTAATTTTTTCTTCTTTGTAGGAAGCTTCAGTTTGAGATAACTCGATCCTGCTGCGACAGATTCGATACATCAATGTTTCCCCTTCACGGAGAGAGTTTGAGCCAAATGTCGCGATCTGGTTTGGACAATGCATTCTGGTGGACTCGTCACATCGTGGGAAGTATAAGTTTGGAAACTTACTGGCATCTTTGGAAATGTTCATGAACGCTTCTTTTGTCTATCCTCTGTGGATCACAAGCTATAACATGACAGCTTTCGTAGTTTGGCAGAAAAATGGAAAAACAAAAATCGTCGTAATTAATAACATCGGTGTAAACGTTACATGTATATACGAAAGGCTGAAGGAGCGTCAATTCAAAATTGTGATGTCGTTTCAAACAAATAAACAGTCAGACGTGTCTGTATTATAACGCGGTAATTTCTGGCACTTCTGGGTACGTCTATTTGAAATTGGGGTTTTCACTTTTTTAAATTGTGGTGTATCAGTAGATCTTTCAACATCTGCTTTGATTTGTGCACAGACAATTTTCGCCACTGTTTCTAATTAACTCTCAGCAAGAAAGACACGATCATCATATTGGAACAGCCTATGAAATAATCTATACGAACTACCTGCGAAAAGTATAAACTTTTCTCACGTACAAATGAAAATTACTGCGCATTCGCTTGCGAGATAGAGAAGTGAAAAATAAAATCTGGGGGTGCCAATCATGACCTTGATAAATGCAAAATCGATTTTCGTTTTCGAAATGGATTTATAATGTGCTAAAATTAACAAATTTCTGGCAACGTCAAATGAGGGGGAAAATCCCATGCTGTTCCCGGGAACATCTAAAAATACCTTACCATTGCGGCTAGGTTCTACATGAATTGAACGTGAGTAATTTTCAGTAGGTTTCTTTACTATAAAAGACACTTAAAAATTCACTTAAAATATCTTCAAGTGCATATATGCATGCTTAAACTCTGCACTTGCAAAGAGGAAATACTCAGGACCTGTGTTTTCAAGCGGATGACCATAAACGTTTCCACAGTTGAGGTTCATTTTGTCGAGACACCTCATCTTAGCCACATTCATAGAAACGTTTATCTACAGCCCGTTAAAATGATTCGGTCAAAATGGATTAAACTCGAGGTGGTGGAATGTGTGTGTTTTTTCTCTCAAAATTTTCTCATTTCCAGTAACTACATTATGTGTACATTGAACTCATCTGTAGACGATGCATTTCCTGTAGCCTAATTGAGGGAAAGCAAATATCAATTTGGCAAAGTTTATTGATTTTATTTACAATGTGTGACCTACGACTTCGACACTGAGATAAGCTCAAGCTGCATCATTACGATTTTGCAGTCACCAGACACAGCGTATACTGGAAGGCAAGACATTTTCATCGCAGAAATATTTAACCCAAATGTCATAACTCAAAAGTTGTGCTGCGGATTCAAAGTTTCTTATTAATGCGCACGATCAGTAGGTTCGAATTCGATGGCAGCAATCATCAGCGCTATTCTGAAGAAAGCCAAGGGGTGTGGGCGAGGGTGGACTTGGTGAGCTGACATCTCGGCTGATGGAAAGTGGCCATGAGGGATTACCATGACAACCTGCAACGCCAGCAGGGCAGCAGAAACTATGGGCATGGCACGCAGCCTCCTTGATGGATCTCTCGGTCAGTCCGTCTCGCAGACTGCATTCCTTCTAGCAATATAGTGTTTCTCATTTGACTGTCCGAAAAGCTGGATTATTTCTTGTGAACCACTTTCGTCTGTAGGCGTCATTGAAAACTTTTTCCCCCTGCTGGCACGTATATTTCTCTAAAACCTGCGTCATCCTTAAAGAACAGAAATATCACTTCTTCTGCCTAGTTTTGTTTTTCATTTCTTGCAATCAATTTCATGTTTTGCATGCACTGTCCGATGCAAAAATGCTGCTTCAGCATTTTATTGACCTGCAACATTTGAGAAGGGATCAGACATGGCCATTGACTTTCCCTCGACCTCAGATCACTGATAATATTTTGCGGTGACGTTCATTTCTTGCAGCTGAGAGTGAAAAGAAGGAAAGCGGAAACTCATATTGATATATCTATGACATACAGAAGGATAATATGCTTATACATTATTCACTATTTTCGTGTCATGGGAACGATCACAAGGACAATGTGCGTAAATCAATATTTCTCGTCCTCGAAAATGCTTTAATTGACAACATTAACACACCCCTTACTCTCTAACTGAGAAATGAACTAAAGTAATGAATGTTACCACCATCTTACTTACTCCCTCTCTTCAAAGAAGATCGGAGAGGTCACTGTCAAAAAGATCAAGACGACAGTTTCGGATCGTATGAGTAACAACCTTGTCGGCACAACCAAACATGCAAACATCCCAAGCATACCTCCCTCAAATCTTACAAACAAGCTATATCACGAAATGTCTGATCAAATGTGTGTATTATTTAAGCATCTGGTGCTGCGGCATCTGTCACAAAGGTTGTGCAGTAGAGACCTGTGAAATCACAAACACCTTTTTTTTAACAAGTCACCCACAGTTGGAAAAGTGGCACTGGAACAAAGACTTGCAAACGACCATTCTATTTTTTCCTAAAGTCATGAACAGTGGCCATTGAAAGGAAGGTGACCATACAAATCCTCGCAAACATTTCCAGTTTTCCCAAAGAGACATGGCGTCCTGTCGTAAACATTCATTGCTATCAGCTCCAGCTGATCTGATTCTGGCTACATATGGGTTTGTCTCAGAAGCTCTGGGAAGTCACGATAGCACTAATGGACTTATAGGAGGTTTGGCGGTCCGTGGTAGACTTCCATGGATGTGTGGTCAAGGTGATTTGCACTCAGCCGTGGGAGGGTCTGCCATCATAAACCTTTGATAAAGCCCCTGCCCATCCCGGCCTAAACATTTGTCCATCGTTAGAGACTTCATCCGAGGCAACGAGAGAAATCTATGGATGGTAATCTGACGCGGCCAGATTTCCAAGCCAAGTATATGGGCTTGCTTGAGGCAGGGGGTTGGGTTCAGAGTCGAGGGCGTGATTCTTTGATAACAAGGGGATAGTAGGATAGTTGGATGAAATATTTCTGCGAGAAAGTCCGGTACCCAGCTGAATATGATGATACTGGTTATCTAGGTAAATATGTAGATGACTAGGTTATTTATATTTCTACCATGAACAGATAATTCTAACTTCAACGTAGAACCGACCATATCTATACGTGTCCAAACAAAGGTAAGCTGGATCTGAGAATGTCCACTAAAGCAGTGTGCTGAAGGTTTGAATATACACCCCACTAAAAGAACAGTTGCTTCGATAGCAGTTTGGGGAAATTTGATTTGATTTTGCACGCACTGAAATATTCTGTGCAAAACAACGTAAAAGTCACGAAAAAGCTACTCTTCTTATAAAATGACACTTTTCCAGCAATGGGGGCAACGTGCACCTCACGACAACGCAAATACGAGCCAATGGGAAAGAGTAGGGTGATCCGTGGAATGGTAATGGATAGGATGAGATAGACAGTGTAGCACTAGTAAGTACCAGTTGGTAATCATAGGAAAGTATAGTCAACGCTAAACTCTTCAATATCCATTGCGATATGAAATACGTTGTGCACTAAAACAAGTTGAAGTCATATAAAATTATGCGTGAGAAGAAAGATTTACGACAAAAATGACAAAACATCCTTGGATGCTCGTATGATCGGTGCGAGTAAAAGGCGTGATGACCTTCACTCAAAGGATAAAGAAATTTCCGTTACCGTGTTTATTTCTTTTCGATTCCAAATGTCAAGGTTACTGCGAACACATTAACTTTAATATCCAAGAGCAAGGACGGCAGACCCGAAATAACTCTGCAAGATCTGCAAAAACGTCGCATGTTCGATAACCAAGGTGACCCTCCTTACATCACGTGAGAGGTGATGACTGCGGAGGGTGTGGAATACGACCAACAATAAAGCGTACAACATGGCATTCAACATGAGAAGAAAACTAAAGCAGGAACTGGTTTTCAGGCGTGTTCATTACTTTCGAGACACAGTAATGATTAAAGCGCAGGATAGTTTTCGGACTGCATTTCGTAATTTCAGGATCCTTGCGGAAGACATCCAAGTTTTGCCTATTTCGAGGAAGAATTATCTGTTTCTCATGGGGTGCTTACCTAAAACGCGCATGCTATTATATGCCTGTTGAAATGTGTGTTACTTTTACAAACAAAATAGTGACCCTCTTTAAGTACTTAAGAATGATGTAGCACAGTGTATGTGAAGCGTACGCGTGTGCATGTTTATGTGTATGTGTGTGTGTGTGTGTGTGTGTGTGTGTGTGTGTGTGTGCGTGAGTGTGTGAGTGTGTGTGTGTGTGTGTGTGTGTGTGTGTGTGTGTGTGTGTGTGTGTGCGCGCGCGCGTGCGTGAGTGCGTGCGTGCGTGTGTGCATGCGTACGTATGTGTGTGTGTGTTTGCATCATGTGTCTAAATAATGTGTGTGTGTTTGCACGAGCGCTCGAATGTGTGTGTGTGTGTGTGTGTGTGTGTGTGTGTGTGTGTGTGTTTTGCGTCATGTGTTTGAATAATGCAGAGTTTATGTGTATGAGCAAGTGCACTTTTGTGATGAAAATGTGTTGTCAAAATTAAATGTCCAGCAGTAGGCTTGATCTATTTAGGTTGTTGTCTCATTAGTTGCCAAGTGTGCGGGCTCTGTTTTCTGATAACTATGGCACCGCAAATGACATCATACGTCAGAGGAGTAATACCCCATAACTCAAAACCCATTCCAATAAAAATAATCGTCAGTGACATTTATTATCACACTCCTCCTTTCTCTTTCTCCAATGAGACGCTGAATCACACTTCCTTTATCGTTTTACGGGACCTCAGTTTCCTGGGCCAGTCATAACACTGAGGGACGCAAATTCGTCCAAGGCACGTGTTAAGAAGGCAAGGGAGTACTGTCTGTGATTGGTCCATTGGCTGTTCAGGTCTCGCCTGGAGGTGAACGCTGGCCACGTGCGCACTTGGCTGCCGTGCTTGGAATCTTCCCTGCTCCTCATTTACTCCGAGACCCATCTGGCGCCCATTGCAGAGCGTTTGGGAAGGAGAGGTTTATGGCGTTCTAAGCACAGGCCGTCACTGGAGACGATCATGCCTAATTTTCCCCCCAGATGTTACCCCCTGCGTGGACTTCAGTTCGTCTGTTCCTAATGTAGCGTGTAGAGGTATAATTTCTGATTAAGGGGATGAATGCACATTTCATAACTTGGAAAAGATGCTGTCCGTTCATGCTTGGATATGGTGTGAATCAAACGCAGATTGAGAAAAGGTTTGCTTTTTATCAAATAGTGGTAGCATGCAGATTATTAATATATTACCAGAAATACTGAGAAAAGTTTATTTCATTACGGGCGTCCCTGTGAATACATCTGTATAATTACGCTCACATGGAAAATGCATTTTAGGGGTGGGTCTTTGTATTTACAGAGGTAGTATGCATTGTCCGATGCAGAGTAGCTAAGAAATCGTGGTGGAGACCAGATGATTGATACAAGTAGACGTAATATATTAGATGGACATTTTGAGCCGTGCCCGAACAAGTTTGAACGAATGCCGTTTGAAGGCTTAACTCATTGTCTTTATAACTGTATTTTGTACAATCTTGATTAAGGAATGAAATATATGTTGTACCTCTCTCTTCCGTTTGTGCAATTGATGAAGCTCCTAATGTAATACACTGTGCAGAAAACACGTCACCAGGCTCCGTGGTGAGAAGCATCATTGAGGTCACTTTCCTCGCTGATGATGCCGTGCTGACTCAGAGCTGCGTGACGTCAAACTATCGTTACACGCCTCCACCAATCATCTTCGTCAGCGATGCCACGCCCAGCACCGCGCTCATCATGAGTGAGGTCAGTGTACCTGGCGCCAGTGTGCAGCATGACGGTATGATAGTTGACAGACTCATTTAAGCATGATGGTATAACAACATGACATGGTGACTTAAAAATAGCATTAAAACCTGACAGCATTACAGAAAGACAGCGTAGACGTATGGCAGCATGTTATGATGAGAGGATAGCCGTATGACTGCAAGACAGTGTGACTGCATGGCAGCATGACAGTATGAAAGTATTACAGAATCGAAGTAAGAACGTAAAACAATATGCCAGCATGACAGTTCGACAGCATGACAATATGACAGTCTGACAGTGCGGTAATGAGACACCATGACAGTATATTAGTCTGACTGTACGACAGTAAGACACCATGAAAGTATGACAGTATGAGAGAATGACAGTAATACATCATGACACTTCGATAGCATGACAGTATGATAGTTTGACAGTGCGACAGTAAGACGCCGTGACAGTATGAACAGTAAGACACCACGACAGTATGAGAGAATGACAGAAAGACATCATGACAGTGCGACAGCATGGCAATAGGACAGTCTGACAGCATGACAGCGGGACATAATGACAGTATCACAGCATGGCAGTATGACAGTGTAAGGGCAGCATGACATTATGATAGCATGACATCGTGGCAGAGTGATATAGTTGCAGTATTTCAGCTTGATAGCATTAGAGGTCAGCACGATAGCATGACAACATGATAGTATAATCGCATGACCGATAAAATGGCAGGTGGAAAACATGGTGTGCAAATCTGCATAAAACAGGGGACATCTACGAGTTGGCTGACAGGAAGTCATGAACAGTGTTGTGATGGCTACAAGGAAGGGCAGTGTGCAGAGTGCATTGACACACTCTGTAATGTGAAATGTAGGAACACAAGATCAGCCATCTGCGGCTTTAACTGAGGCGGAAGAGAGTGGAGACATATCGTATTTTTAACAATTTCTTACAACCTTCCCGCTGTCACTCCTCAAAGGTTGACGTCTTCTTGACCTTCATCTTCACGGAGATGACCATGAACCCCAGAGCGGAGATGATGACCCCGCACGAGGATTCGTCACGTGAGGTCATGATCACCGTGGTGAACCTCAAGGTGACCTCGGAAGGAGGGCTAACCCTTGACTCCGGGGTCAAGGCCAACACCTCCGCGGACAGGGTGTACTCGACCCTGGGGTCGTACCAGGAAGACCTCGGCATCCTGTCGCTGCCTGTGCTGGACAGGGACGGGGGCTCCGTCAGCGCCCAGGTAGGGGAGTGTGTGTGTGTGTGTGTGTGAGGGTGATGGGGAGGGGGAGGGGGCTTTGATGGAGCTAGAGCCATGTTGTGCTGTCAGGCTCGAATTTAATCAATAACCAGCTTTATTCTAAATGGGGTTAGGAGGTGGTGGTGGGTTGCTCGGTTATGCGACACTATCGCGAGTGACAATATCGCGTGCAACA
>JAWQFJ010001926.1:0-11435 GCA_034096865.1 Theodoxus fluviatilis | reverse complement strand
TGTGTGTGTGTGTGTGTGTGTGTGTGTGTGTTTGTGGTGTGTACGAGTATGCTGAGTGAGTATTCGCAGTTATCTGTTTGTGTATGTGTGCACGCGCATAAGGATTTTTCTTTCTCTTGGAATTGTATGAATTTATTAGTCAAGTCCATGACAAGTAGAAAATGTATGAAAATAGACTGGCAATGACCTGTGAAATACTCTATGGATGACTGTTAAATAGTCACAGTTTAGAATTGAACAAAGAGGGACTGCATTCTACAGGTACATAATGAGCTAACTGTGCTTTGACAAAACAGTTGTACGCGTGAATTAATTTGTTGGGATTATATATGTCAAATGATAATGGATGGATGGATGGATGGATGGATGGACGGACGGACGGACGGTTGGATGGATGATTGGATGGATGGATGATTGGATGGATGGATGATTGATGGATGGATGATTCAATGAATGGATGGATATTTTGATGGATGGATGGTGGGATTTTACGACCTCTGAATCAGCCTTTGTAAGTTGTGTGTGGCCATTTGACTGAAACAAGGGAATCTCATGCGAAAGTCATGAAAACCTACATATTTATCCACAGGGGGTTTGGCACTCTGGTTTCCGTCAGCTTCTCACTTCCTGCAGGTCTCAGTGCGGATGGCTGGACGGGTGGAGGACTACAGCACGCTGACCAACGGATCCGTGCTGTGGGTGGGGGCGGGCCTTCAGTTTGGCGAGGACATGATCTGGGTGTCCAGCGTCAGCGTCACGCTTTCCGTGCCTGATCCTGTCCGTCGCCGTCCCATCCTCTCCTTCGCCCTCTCCCAGAACGAACTCTGCGCGTACGACGGCAGGTTGGCTGAAAAACTCTTGCAAAGACTATTTAGAAGAAAAAAAAACATATAGGGATTCGTCATCGTTCAGCATGTTTCTGTTCTGTGAGTCTCTTCTTTTTTTTTTCCAACGACATGCCATGTTTTGATTTGTTTAATATCCTCCCTCAAATGCACCATTGCTGATATATGCTCATGCACCTCTCTCCATGGTCTGCAACCATTTGCGTTTGCTTCCTGTGTGCAGCGAGGCAGTGAGACTGCAGGCCACCATCACCCACGAGACCGATTCCACCGCCACCGCCTATGACGTCCGACTCAATGTCTACGTGCCTGACTGGCTGTCACTGCAGACCAAGAAATACGTCCAGCCCAAAGGCTTCACGCTGGAGATTGGCCAAGTGGGCAGCACGGCCTATGCACAGGTTGGTCTCTGCTCGGCGTGTATGTCTTGTTACAAGGACTGCTGAGCAAAAACTTGTTTCCACGTCTGTTTGCTGTCATTCTGTTCAGCCTCACGCTGGGGATTTGTCCTGCCTGCTCTTAATTCATATATATTACTGTCCATCTCTATTTAGACTAGTTAGTCATTAGCACCCTGAACACAAGAGCACTTATACACACACACACACACACACACACGCATACGCACATTCATGCGCAAGCAAGCACGCATACACACTCACACACACACACACACACACACACACACACACTCACACACACACACACACACACACACACACACACACACACACACACACACACACACACACACACACACTTTCTGTATTGGGAACCATAAGCCCATGTAAGTGTACACCTACACAGACGCACACAAATGCTCATTTTGACACTTAAAGACCATTGCACACGTGAGAACGAAACACACTGTTTCTGTTTTTCTGATCCATATGCCTTTGCACCGTGTGCGAGGGCCATTACCCTTTTACACAGATGAGAGAGAAACTATCTCTCGTAGTTCTTTTGAACTTCTACTCCTCCTCCTGTGTCTGCCTACTATGCTCCTGTTCTCTCACTTCTGTTTCTAATTATCAACTTCACCACCACCACGAATGGCACCTTCATCGTATGTTTTTACTTATCAACAAAATCACCACCACGATCATCATATGATTCTACTTACCAACTTCACCACCACCACGAATGGCACCTTCATCGTATGTTTCTACTTATCAACAAAACCACCACCACCCATCAACAGCAGCAGCAGAAGCTGTGATCTTTATTTGCACTCAGCTTCGTGTGTCTCTCGGACGTCTATGCCCACATTCTTTTTGGCATCATAATGAAACTCACCCTAAACTGCAATGATGAGCGCGAAAAATCTCGTCATGTTGAGATTGCATGAAAAGGAAACCGCGATCATTCTTCTTCCATCTCAGAGACCTTCAACTCTGTTCTCCCCTTCCTCCTGTCAGGTCGTATGTACATTAAGTACATCAATGTGCGCCTCTACCTCGAGACGTAACAATCTCGCTCTACCAGCCTAATGACCGGAAGCAGCCTGCGTAGTCCATCAAAGAGCACGCCCGGGTGCCTGCGCACAAGGCTAGCTTCCTGCGACGCACAGCTCGCTGACAGCCGTGCATTTCCGGCCACTCAGAGTTGTCGGACTTTGATCGGCGGCAGGCGGCGCTGATGACACCAGAGGGGGCCGTGGAGATTCAGGGGAGACGACTCTGTCGCTGTAGGCAGGCAGCGGAAGGACGTCTGGGCGCCATGACGGGTCGGTGTCTGGACATCGAGAGGACTCGAGGCCAGCGGTCTTCCCTCCCCGCACGTAACGAGGTCCTCCCCGCCCCATCATGCAGCACTGGGAGAAAGTGGAGAGTCCGTGGCATTAACAGAAGCACTCTTGTGGCAAAAGCGTGCGGCCGTAAATTTGGAGTCGCCATGATGACAGTGTATGTGTTTTTCGGACAAGTAAGATGATGATAAAAATAGACTTTGAAGTCTGTCAGCCTTTGTAGGTTACGTAAGGTCGTGAATACGTTAGTCACCAAAACATGTTTGAGTAAGATCAAGTCATAGAATTTTCCCTCTAGTTATTCATCTCATACAAATCCTGCTGGGAGACGTGGTGGGTATGTTCGTACCCCCAACCCACAAGGAGATGAGTGGTAATAGTTCAAATGTACACTCGTTTGTGAATGGGCAAAGCGTGCAGGACCACTCAGACAAGTTACGTCGCTTAGGCTTCGCCCACACGCACCATGGTTTATTGAGAAGCAAATGTTTGACCGTAAAATGGTAACTGTCGACATTAGAAGACACAAGCACATTATGAACAACCTGGACTGTATGTGTGACCCTAATACTAAGAAAAACAAAGCTTTTATTCGCACGGTGAATAGTCTATCAAACATAGTTTTTTAAAATATTAGTCTAAGGGGCTTATATTATAAGGTCTAAAGACAAATGTTTCACGTATATATATCGCCTTTTATCAGATATGTGTACTCATTATATGCTGATGTTTAAGAAGTGCATTCTTGTGTAAAAACGAAATATTTCTAATCCCAATCACCAGATAGAAAAGTGACAGATCTGGTACTACGAGCGAACATACAACACATGATTTTTTTTTTAATTGGGGGGGGGGGTTTAGATTTAAGAACAATACAGGGGTAAACAGTCACTGTTTGTTTTGCAGCATATTCATGAGTAGTTTTATTTAAATTTAGATATACCAGGTATACGATAACTCTGTCTGATGGTGACGTTGAATTCTACACACCAACACATATCAGTTCGATCCCTTTTAATCATGTGCGCCTACAATGAATATCCTCACTATGCCTTGATGTGGCAATGAGCTCTTTAGCTCCAGTTATGTTTATTAGTGTCCTCACATACACTGTCAGACAAGATCTTACAGTTAGGTAGCGTGAATTCTAAGGTCTCAAGCTGGTGTGCGCCTTTACAATCACACACAGAACCATCCTACGTCAAAGAGAGTAAAACAGTATTCAGCCACAAAGAACTGCTTGTTTTCTCATAAAAGGCACTCATAAACCACAGACTAGGAATGCGTCCAACATCCGGAGCACTACTGACGTTACGAAGCGGTAGACATCAGGCCAAGCCCGAAACGTGCTTCATCTGGTTGATAACATATTGAGATGGCCATAGACGGTGTCCTTGCTGGTCAATTTACACAGCATAATGGAAAATGTTTCCGGAGGCCAGAACTGGAGAGGAGCTTGCCGTGCAGCATAGTGGATGAGAAACAGAACACCGACCCCTATCCCAACGCCATCAGCCGAACGTCACCTGAGGGTCTCTCATTACTTCTTCATTCCCAGCACACCGTCTGTCTCCCGTGCAGCGAGACACCGCGGGTCCTTCAGGGTGCAGACACTGTGGTGGTCAGCCATCGGCCTTACCATCCCTTCTGCTTAATTGTCTATTGGTAATTGCATACAGTCCGTCTCTCGGGTCTCAAAGACAGAAAACTGGTTTGGAGATATTCACTGATGAATGTTTATGTGTGCTGGATAATTATGGCGTTTTGGCCCGTCTTTAGACAACAAAAGTAGATCATTAATACATGAAGCTAGACGTACAGGCAGTTGAGACATTTTCATATGCTATTCAGTGGACTGGAACAGTTATATTGTGGCAGTTCCCAACATCATTAGATCCATTCAGTGCACATGTCTCTTTCTTTGTCTCAACTTGCCTGCATGCATGCCTGCCTGCCCGCCTACCTGCCTGCATGCCTGCACGCCTGCATGCCCATCTGCTCGTCCGCATCTGTCTATCTGTCTGTCTGTCTGCGTGTGTGTGTGTCTGTCTGTCTATCTGTCTGTGTATCTGTCTATCTGTGTGTCTATGTGTTGGTGTGTCTGTCTGTCTGTCTGTCTTTCTGTCTGTCTGTCTGTCTGACTGTCTGTCTGTCTGCCTGTCTGTCTGTCTGTCTGTCTGTCTGTCTGTCTGTCTGTCTGTCTGTCTGTCTGTCTGTCTGTCTGTCTGTCTGTCTGTCTGTCTCTGTCTCTCTGTCTGTTTGTCTGTCTTTCTGTGTGTGTATGTGTCTGTCTGTCTGTCTGTCTGTCTCTCTCTCTGTCTCTGTCTCTGTCTGTCTCTCTCTCTCTCTCTCTCTCTCTCTCTCTCTCTCTTCGTCTCTCATATGTCATGTCTGCGTCTCCTGCTTCATGTTGACCCATGGCCTTGACCCTGGAGGTCTGCTTCGTGCTGGAGTATGGAGAAGAGTCCTGCTGGGTGGAACGCAGCGTGACACCGTGGCTCTCCTTGAACTGACCATGTCCCCTTGCTGGACACTGACCTCTCTCTCTCTCTCTCTTTCTCTTTCTCTCTCTCTCTCTCTCTCTCTCTGTCTCTCTCTCTCTCTCTCTCTCTCTGCGTCTCTCTATGTCTCTCTGTCTGTCTCTCTGTCTCTCTCTGTCTCTCTCTCTGTCTCTCTCTCTGTCTCTCTCTGTCTCTCTCTCTGTCTCTCTCGCTTTCTCTCTGTCTCTCTCTCTGTGTCTCTCTCCCTCTCTCTCTCTCTCTCTCTCTGTCTCTGTCTCTGTCTCTGTCTGTCTATGCGTCTCTCTCTCTCTCTCTCTCTCTCTCTCTCTCTCTCTCTCTCTCTCTCTCTGTCTCTCTCTCTCTCTCTGCGTCTCTCTCTCTCTCTCTCTCTCTCTCTCTCTCTCTCTCTCTCTCTCAGACCCTCTACATATAATAAGGACTGCACGGAAGTTGAGACGACGATGATTATGTAGGTGACTCCTGCATTATTTGATGATGTCAGCGGAGAGAGCTGTATAACTCACAGCCATGAAATGTAGCAGCTGGCTCATTCTTAAATATATGTTACTTAACGCCTAACGCTACATGTATACATACCCAGGACATAGCTAATAAAATATAAACTGTATCCATCTGAGGAACTGCAACATTCACCAGCTACATTCGACGATAAGTAAAACGCATTATAGTTTTAAGGAGCTTAGGTATCTATCAATTACATTTTAACCAAAGAAATAGCTGCTTCATATACAGTTGTGGGTAACACTGCTAATGGTGGTAATGGCAGTCCAAATGAAGGTGGTGGCAGTCCTAATGGTGCTGGTGGAAGCGTTAATGGTGGTGGTGGCAGTGGTAATGGTGGTGGTGGCAGTGTTAATGGTGGTGGTGGCAGTGTTAATGGTGGTGGTGGCAGTGTTAATGGTGGTGGTGGCAGTGTTAATGGTGGTGGTGGCAGTGCTAATGGTGGTGGTGGCAGTGTTAATGGTGGTGGTGGCAGTGCTAATGGTGGTGATGGCAGTGTTAATGGTGGTGGTGGCAGTGCTAATGGTGGTGGTGGTAGTGCTAATGGTGGTGGTGGCAGTGTTAATGGTGGTGGTGGCAGTGCTAATGGTGGTGGTGGCAGTGCTAATGGTGGTGGCGGCAGTGCTAATGGTGCTGGTGACAGTGCTAATGGTGGTGGCGGCAGTGCTAATGGTGGTGGCGGCAGTGCTAATGGTGGTGGCGGCAGTGCTAATGGTGGTGGCGGCAGTGCCAATAGTGCTGGTGGCAGTGCTAATGGTGGTGGTGGCAGTGTTAATGGTAGTGGCAATGTTAATGGTGGTGGTGGCAGTGCTAATGGTGGTGGTGGCAGTGCTAATGGTGGTGGTGGCAGTGTTAATGGTGGTGGTGGCAGTGGTAATGGTGCTGGTGGCAGCTCTATCGGTGGTGGTGGCAGTGTTAATGGTGGTGGTGGCAGTGCTAATGGTGGTGGTGGCAGTGCTAATGGTGGTGGTGGCAGTGGTAATGGTGGTGGTGGCAGTGTTAATGGTGGTGGTGGCAGTGTTAATGGTGGTGGTGGCAGTGTTAATGGTGGTGGCGGCAGTGTTAATGGTGGTGGTGGCAGTGCTAATGGTGGTGGTGGCAGTGTTAATGGTGGTGGTGGCAGTGCTAATGGTGGTGGCGGCAGTGCATATGGTGGTGGCGGCAGTGCTAATGGTGGTGGTGGCAATGCTAATGGTGGTGGTGACAGTGCTAATGGTGGTGGTGGCAGTGCTAACGGTGGTGGTGGCAGTGCTAATGGTGGTGGCGGCAGTGTTAATGGTGGTGGTGGCAGTGCTAATAGTGGTGTGGCAGTGTTAATGGTGGTGGTGACAATGCTAATGGTGGTGGCGGCAGTGTTAATGGTGGTGGCGGCAGTGCTAATGGTGGTGGTGGCAGTGCTAATGGTGGTGGTGGCAGTGCTAATAGTGGTGTGGCAGTGTTAATGGTGGTGGTGGCAGTGCTAATGGTGGTGGCGGCAGTGTTAATGGTGGTGGCGGCAGTGCTAATGGTGGTGATGGCAGTGTTAATGGTGGTGGCGGCAGTGTTAATGGTGGTGGTGGCAGTGCTAACGGTGGTGGCGGCAGTGCTAATGGTGGTGGCGGCAGTGTTAATGGTGGTGGTGGCAGTGCTAATAGTGGTGTGGCAGTGTTAATGGTGGTGGTGGCAGTGCTAATGGTGGTGGCGGCAGTGTTAATGGTGGTGGCGGCAGTGCTAATGGTGGTGATGGCAGTGCTAATGGTGGTGGCGGCAGTGCTAATGGTGGTGGTGGCAGTGCTAATGGTGGTGGTGGCAGTGCTAATGGTGGTGGCGGCAGTGCTAATGGTGGTGGTGGCAGTGCTAATGGTGGTGATGGCAGTGCTAATGGTGGTGGCGGCAGTGCTAATGGTGGTGGTGGCAGTGCTAATGGTGGTGGTGGCAGTGCTAATGGTGGTGGCGGCAGTGCTAATGGTGGTGGTGGTAGTGCATGTGTGGCGCAGTGTAAGGTGGTGCGCAGTGGCAATAGTGCTGGTGGCAGTGCTAATGGTGGTGGTGGCAGTGGTAATGGTGGTGGTGGCAGTGTTAATGGTGGTGGTGGCAGTGGTAATGGTGGTGGTGGCAGTGTTAATGGTGGTGGTGGCAGTGTTAATGGTGGTGGTGGCAGTGCTAACGGTGGTGGCGGCAGTGCTAATGGTGGTGGCGGCAGTGTTAATGGTGGTGGTGGCAGTGCTAATAGTGGTGTGGCAGTGTTAATGGTGGTGGTGGCAGTGCTAATGGTGGTGGCGGCAGTGTTAATGGTGGTGGAGGCAGTGCTAATGGTGGTGATGGCAGTGCTAATGGTGGTGGCGGCAGTGCTAATGGTGGTGGTGGCAGTGCTAATGTGTGGTGGCAGTGCTAATGGTGGTGATGGCAGTGCTAATGGTGGTGGCGGCAGTGCTAATGGTGGTGGTGGCAGTGCTAATGGTGGTGGCGGCAGTGCTAATGGTGGTGGTGGCAGTACTAGAGGTGGTGGTGGCAGTGTAATGGTGGTGGTGGCAGTGCTAATGGTGGTGGTGGTAGTGCTAATGGTGGTGGCGGCAGTGCTAAGGGTGGTGGCGGCAGTGGCAATAGTGCTGGTGGCAGTGCTAATGGTGGTGGTGGCAGTGTTAATGGTGGTGGTGGCAGTGTTAATGGTGGTGGTGGCAGTGCTAATGGTGGTGGTGGCAGTGGTAATGGTGGTGGCGGCAGTGTTAATGGTGGTGGTGGCAGTGGTAATGGTGGTGGTGGCAGTGTTAATGGTGGTGGCGGCAGTGTTAATGGTGGTGGTGGCAGTGCTAATGGTAGTGGTGGCAGTGTTAATCTTGGTGGTGGCAGTGCTAATGGTGGTGGCGGCAGTGCATATGGTGGTGGCGGCAGTGCTAATGGTGGTGGTGGCAATGCTAATGGCGGTAGTGACAGTGCTAATGGTGGTGGTGGCAGTGCTAACGGTGGTGGTGGCAGTGCTAATGGTGGTGGCGGCAGTGTTAATGGTGGTGGTGGCAGTGCTAACGGTGGTGGCGGCAGTGCTAATGGTGGTGGCGGCAGTGTTAATGGTGGTGGTGGCAGTGCTAATAGTGGTGTGGCAGTGTTAATGGTGGTGGTGGCAGTGCTAATGGTGGTGGCGGCAGTGTTAATGGTGGTGGCGGCAGTGCTAATGGTGGTGATGGCAGTGCTAATGGTGGTGGCGGCAGTGCTAATGGTGGTGGTGGCAGTGCTAATGGTGGTGGCGGCAGTGCTAATGGTGGTGATGGCAGTGCTAATGGTGGTGTGGCAGTGCTAATGGTGGTGGTGGTAGTGCTAATGGTGGTGGTAGTAGTGTTAATGGTGGTGGTGGCCGTGCTAATGGTGTGGTGGCAGTGTTAATGGTGGTTGTGGCAGGGCTAATAGTGGTGGTGACAGTCCTAATGCTGGTGATGGCAGTCCTAATGGTATTGGTGGCAGTGATAGAAGTAGTGGTGGTGGTCGAAACAAGACCAACGACAAGAATGATGATGACGGTGTTGGCAACAGCGGCGTCGGTGGTGGCAACGACTGTGATGACAACAACAACGATGATGATGATGATGATGATGATGATGATGATGATGATGATGATGATGATGATGATGGTGATGATGATGATGAATATACAACGATGATGATGATGATACAATGATGATGATAATGATACAATGATGATGATGATGATGATGATGATGATGATGATGATGATGATGATGATGATGATGATGATGATGATGATGGTGATGATGAAGACTGATGATGACGATGACGACGACCACGAAGGCGGCGGCAATGATGATGGTGATGGTAATCATGACAAGTATTGATCAGCCAAAAATACACGCATCGAATGGTAAAATAAGATTTTTAAAACCTGACATGCTTCATCATTGCCAAATATCTCTCAACCTTTTCCTCTGGGTAAGACCAAATCCCTTTACACTTCTTGTTTTATTCGTGGACAAAAAACACTTGAACAGTACTTTGTAATGCCGAGGCGTCATATGACCAATGATGTGGGCCTTTCGTCCAGCCATGGAACAAAATGACGTGTGCTAGAGATGGCCTGTAAATGAACTCTCTTGTGTTTTATTCAACACAAAGGAAAGTCCAGGTGTTCAGAAGATGACATCACTAAATAAAATCCATTATGTTAAATCGAGAACCAGAGAGCCATGCCACTTCTGCACCTTGACAAAGCATGGCAAACAACAATCTGAGCGTAGGAAAGCTGAACAGCTGAGTCGCCACTTTGGGGAGGAAAACTTCCACCTACAAGAAGCGCCACCTTATGGACGAGTGGTGGTCACGCAATCCGTGCCTGGTGACAAGACCCCTGCCTCTCCCTCCCCTGTCCCGGATGTTCATCAGTTCTAAGATGCGCCCACCCAGATTAACCCTTTCCTTCCAAAGAAGCACCGTACAGTCAGCAAAACCTCTGGCGGCGACAGGGTAGGGTCGCGAGGTCGCGCACGCGCTGTGCGTGTCACGTGACACATGGAGTGCGCGTGCGCACTCCCGCGAAGCCGGGGAGTGGAAAGGAGGTGTGGGGGACAAATGTCTGGCCGGGGGCTCCGGGAGGCCACACCGGAAATGGGCTTTGGAAGAGGGGTCAGCCGGGGAGGTCTGCGACCGAGGGGCATCACGGGCAGGGCGGATTGCAAGGAAAAGCCTCTCTCTTGCCTGCCTCCCGCCTCCATTTCCGCTTTTCGCGCCCCGCCTCAGAACGAGGCCGCAGCCTCGCAGTGGGCTCCGGAGCAAGGCGCCATTTGTCTATATTTGGAGAATTAATGAAATGAAAACAGGAGCTTGTTGGCGCTTGCTTAGTTGTGGACGGGCCCGTTGTTGTACGTGGCGCGAAGCGGGGATAGGAGAGGCGTGTATTTGCTGTCATCTGCCTCCTCCAGTGTTGAAAAGGCGGGAAGGGAGTGAAGAAAAACGAAACAGAGGAGACGATAGTATTATATTTGTCTCTTTGACGCCCGTCTTTATGTCTGATCTGAAATGTATGTGATGATCGTCAACAAGCCTGAGGAGAAAGCTAAGTCCGAGGCTTAATTTTCGAGACTTGAGAAAATGGCGTCGCAAAGTATTTGATGAATGTTTGCCTGTTAGCTCGTAACACAATTTTGATCAAAATGGCCAAAAAGTTTGAAACTGAGATGAGCCTAGCCGTGCTCTAATTAAAACAAATCTTTAGAGTTATGATAATTCCTCATGTTCTCACGGGTGCTGATGACAGCGAAATGACACGAATTTGAAAAGAGGGAGATGGGGGTGAGACTGGAGAGGGGTGGGTGGGTGGGAGGGAAGAGATGTGGTTTGCGTGATATGCATGACAGAGTTGTCGTCCTTGATGTAAAAGGGGTTGCGACAATGCGTGGACAGGTGGCGCGCAGATCGCAGGTCACGTGGGGCGGAAAAGGGGCGTGGCTGGGGGTTAAACGCTGTAATTGGCCCGAAGCTAGCACGTGACCGGACAATTTGTAACGCACTGTCCGCTGAAATTAAATGTATTGAAAATTTCATGAACACAGCCTGTCTGTAATACTCCGCAGCAGAAAATCACGAAGTGAGAAAATGTCATAAGTGTGGAAACCTGCCCCTGTGACGACCGGGATGGGGGAAACTTCTGTGGTTTGTAGAAGACTGTTAGTGCGGATACAAACGAACCTTTTTCATGTGTAGTTGGTTATGATGTCTCCCTTTTCTTTCAAAACCGACATGGTTGATGAACACAAAAAAGTTAAAATAATGTAATGTCATGGTAGGAGCTTCAAAGAGGACCTTTCACAGGCAGTCGTTGCACCGGACGTTCAAAGA
>JAWQFJ010001925.1:70000-168441 GCA_034096865.1 Theodoxus fluviatilis | reverse complement strand
AGGTGACTCTCTCGAAGATCATACCGATACAAATAAAAATGGAAGATTAGGAACTTTTCCACACAGACATAAAGAGCACCCATGGGGTCGATCACCAGTAAGCCCCATCGTGTCCAGTCTGTTCTTGGGGGACTTTAAGAAGTCTTTAGGCTCGTTCCATTTTTCTCCAGGACAGTAGTTCCACTACATGGATGACGTTTATATATGTACATCTTGAGGAGACATGCCGTGGATGACTTCCCCGACCACTTCTACGGCAAGCATCCGTCCATTCGGTTCATCGCAGAGGACCACCTGTGCCTGACACACTTGATCATTCGTTCTGGCGATACCCGGTCCTTCAGGGCCTATTGACCCATCCACGACACGCCCCTTTCTCTCGGGAGATCGCGTGGTATCACATACAGGCGGCAAAATGGCTTTGACGCGAACGCCAACTGAATCGCTCGAGTTGTATTCCGGACAGCATTTGTGACTCATTTTTGCCAAACAAGTTTGAAGGGTTGGGAAGTTCCTGTAAATATTTTTTTGTCTTTCTGCTTTGGCCCGTCGTTGACGTTTGAACCAAAGCTAACGACACATGGTAGCAGCCAGTAAATCTGGGTTTATGGAAATATCGTGACAATGTGGGATGTTATACGTTCACAACACAGCTCCCCTCCCTTGAAACCGAAACGACCTCGTCGGTCTTCTTACATCACCCAAACTCAATAACTACAGCATGAATGAATGTGAACAAGGGGCAAGCAATCGTCAGTGCAATGTCTGAAAACAAGTCATATCACACAACTGTTGTCCTGCTCACAGTCCTGGTGGTCTATGTGGTGGAGAGACGAAACTGGTGGCAAGACCCGACATAAGGGTTTAGGTTTCCTTGCGGTCCAGGTCACAGAGCCAGGGTCTGCCAAGTCATTGTACACTCCACATAAGTTTGCGGGAAGTCTTCACAGGAAGCGGGTCGGTTGCACCAAACGTCGCCCTCGTTGGGTGTACGTCTGCACATCCTCCTGGGTCGTTCCATCGTCGCTCTCACCTTCTGAGGACAACCCAAGGCTCTCGTCTCTCTCCAGTCGCTTCTCATCGATGTCAGGGGGGACAGGCTGTCGGCGTGGAGACCGCCACCAGCCGGGTGGAAGTTCCCCCTGGTATTCCCACAGTCTGGCACGGTTTACCACCCGTGGTCGGGCACGAGAGTGCTGCTGAATGCGGTACACCCCCTCGTGAATCCTGCCCATAACCCTGTAGGCAAAGATTATAGGTTACCTAGCTATAATCTTTGCTGTAAGGGCCCGTCCAGAGCCTGGCCAACTTGGTGGTGTGTCCTTTCCTCACCTGCTGGTTATGTGTCCACGAGGTAGTGCCCTCAGGGGAGGTCTGGTCATCGGCCTTTCGGTCAAACCCAGAATTCATCCGGTCTGCGCTCTTCTGCAGGTGGGTCCTTGCGGACTCTTGCACCGCCTGCATCGTACCCTGGTGTTTCTCCACACACTGGGGCACGTCGTGGGTAGTACCAGCCCCTTAATTGTTTCGGCACCGCTGATGGTCTTTGTCTGCGGCTTATGCTGTAGGGGTCGGGCAGCGGTCATGCGGACCCCCTCTCGGGCCGGACCTACCCAAGCGGCATACACTCTCTGGAGAGAGAACGAAAGGACGAACAAACAAATATGTGCATACACGGTCATCTTACACTTTTACGCTCATAGTTTATGTCAATATTGATTCAAGCGATGCTTCTACTGCAACGTTGTTGCTTATTACAGCACAGTATTTTTGTGCTGCTCTCTAAGCTTTAGAGCGTTAAAGATAAACATTGCCACGTACGTCTCTTGTTATCCGAATATTCGATCCCTTCAAAAGCCGACTGAAGTGTCCCCTTAAACTAGAACATATATATCGGTGTGGAGTAATGTATTTTTCTCCAAGTGTGCTGTAGAAACAACAATCTAAGAGAACATGCTTCTCGTCTTCCACCGCATTATGGACATGTCAGATTCCTCCTTTCTTTGTAATTGTAACGTTGATTTACTCTTAGGTCATTAATTCCTAGCCGAAAGCGAACGAAGGTATTTCCGAAACTTTCTGATAGTGAGATGACCTAAGTAGGCCTATTTTTCTAGGCCAAATATATCTTTGAAGGTAGAGTAACACGCAAATCTTTCACTACTTTGGTTATGAGCGTCCCAAGACTGACTGTAGCAGTCCTGTAACCTTTGTGTGAGTTGCTTTACAAAACGTTGCTCATACCCCACGCCACCATTCATCCAGACATACGCATAACCAAGCCTACACAAGGTATCTTTCACAATATTGGGGAAAAAAATTTTTCTTCTGGAATACGTGTGTTAAGCAGCATTCCATATGCTTGTCTAGGAAACCTATCTGGAGACATTTTAAAAAGTTTTAGCCAGTATTTTATAGCCTTAATAGTACTATTTATTCTTAATGGGCATCTACCCAATTCGCCAAATGCAAAATGATTCGGTGTTCTGATATCTAAACCTAAGAACTTATTGCTTGCAAGGACTTGTACCAAAGACTATTATTACAAAGACTGATCATGACGAGTTTTTGCTATATAAATAGTACAAGACGCCCGGAAACGCAGCGCACCAAGCGTCAAGCAACACGGGTGAATCAAGGGAAGTAATCACACCGCTTAGCAACATGTAAATATTGCTTGTTTATCGACGCGTTTCTGATGCGTTCCGATCTTGTTTGTGAATAAAAACCGCTGGCGCTGAACCTCCAGGTTTTGGCATTTAAAAAAAGATCGGGTTCGAACCCGCAACCTCTCGAGAAAAGAGGGGTAAATAAAGAATCTCTCTCTCACGCTCTCTCTCTCTCTCTCTCTCTCTCTCTCTCTCTCTCTCTCTCTCTCTCTCTCTCTCTCTCTCTCTCTCTCTCTCTCTCTCTCTCTCTCTCTCTTTCTCTCCCCCCCCTCACCCCCCCCCCCCCCCCGGTGTCCTCCCTTCCCTTATCTCCCAGCTGTCATAGCTGCCGCTCCTCTCCCGTTCCTGTAGCCAGGCTGGGGCATCTGGCTGACATTGTTCTGTCCAAGATGTCAGTTTTGATCACGTCACATTTCGCTGTTCCATCAATCGAGTATTTAGGGAGATGCTTTCGAGTTTACGACCTTAAAAAACCACTTTCTCTTCAAGCCTCGATTCTGAAAATTTGATACATTCAATCGGACCTAACTTCCAGTAAGTGTGCAAAATGTCAATAAAATCCGTCCAGCAGTTTTTGAGATATCAGCCGTTAAGTCGGGACAGACAGACAGACAGACACACACACAGACAGACAGACAGACAGACAGACAGACAGATAAAGTCTGTAGGACCTCCAGTAAACCTGGAGGGATAAATTTACGGTGTAATGTGTAATAAAATGATTTGCTGCAATAATGGGGGTGTTTTGGCTTTGTTTTTTGTAGCAGGCGTTGTGAAATCGAACTCGCAACATAGGCCTAGATCTACATGGTGTTGATGACTGGGAACGATCTAATTTTCATTATTATGATTTTTTTTTAAAATTTGGTTAGTTATTCAAACAATCATGACTAATGATATTGAGGTCTGTGTTGGTGACTGATGTGGCTGTTGCAGCAGAATGCTGAATCAAACAATGTATTTGTTCTTCTTGACTCATTAGAAAGCAGTGTTAAAATGTCATACATCGTTCAGTCAACAGCCATGTTCAACCCACTTTTCCTTAATCATTAGTGGGTTGAACGTGGTTGTTGACTAAACAATGTATGACCGTGGTCCTTTCAGAAGGAAAGAGTTAGGGGACATAACTCTGATTTCAAGCTGACACGTTGACGTCACGAGCGTTTTCGTCAACATGCAAGATGGCGACTTCCATGGCCCGAGCTAATCTTCCATACTTGAAAGAGCAGGCTACTGCTGCATTTGGAAAGAGCAGCGTCGTTGTGAAATTTGTTGCAATTGCTGTGACAATAGGGTATCTTCTCAGTTTCATCTCATCGGCAATTCCATTCATCACTATTACGCCTGGATATGTCGTGCCTCCCAACTTCCGAGTCTACACCTACGTTCTGTACATGTTCATTGAAACGCACTTTTGGGATGTGCTCATCGATATTGCTGTCGTAATACTCTGCGGGAAGCTCCTCGAGCCGCTATGGGGTGCCATGGACATGCTGCTCTTTTTCGTCGTGGTCAACGTCGGAGTTGGAATATTGACCTCTTTGATCTACATCTTGGCTTACGTGGTGACATTTCGAGAGGAGTACCTCTTCGAAGTTCACATCCATGGGCTGGCCGGCTACATCGCTGGTTTCTCGGTGGCAGTGAAGCAAGTCATGCCAGATCACATTCTTGCGGCATCTCCATTTGGAAAGCTGAGGAACACGCACATTCCACTGCTCCTGCTGCTGGTTGCCATCGTTCTGCGCATCGTGGGTGCCCTCGACGGCCCCTACCCGTATATGTTCGGGTGTGGGATTGTCGTCAGTTGGGTGTACCTTCGGTTTTACCAGAAACATTCCAACGGTAACCGTGGTGACATGGCAGACAACTTCAGTTTTGCTAGGTATGATTCTAACGTTTATGTTCCTCAAGTTCGTTTTTGGCCTTCCACGTAATTGTTATATCTCTCCCCCCCCCCCCCCCCCCCCCTCATTCTCTCCCCCCCCCCTCTTTCTCTCCCCCACCCCACCCCCTCCCTCCCCCTCTTCCCCCCTCCCCCCTCCCCCCTCTCTCTCTCTCTCTCTCTCTCTCTCTCTCTCTCTCTCTCTCTCTCTCTCACTCTCTCTCTCTCTCTCTCTCTCTCTCCTCCCTCCCTCCCTCCCTCCCACCCCCACCCCAAGAGTAGAGGGATAAAAAGGTTGTAGTTAAGGTAACATGGGAGGAAAAAGAGAGTTGGTAGGTTGGCCAGAAATTTTTAAAAAGAAGTGACTGGATTGAACATAAATCACAATTTCTCTTTTGCTGAAAAGAACTTTGTAAAGAATCTTAAATAATGGATTCCCCTAGTGTTCATAGGGCAGAGAAGATGGGATGGCACACAATTAGTAAATTCCTCTATTTTTCTTTATACAAAAAGTTTAGGGCTAGCAGAAAAACATGAGGTCAGTAAGGTCACAATAACCACAACTTTTTTTCCTTAGAAGATAAGGGTACTTACATCATAGCACCGATTGTTAAGTTTTGTCACAGATAATTGTAATTAAGATTAAAGGAAAGAAAAAAAAAGAACTCCGCTATTGGTTCAACAGAACAGATATACGTTATTTGCTACCGGTCCATTGCATTGGAAACACAGACGAATGTGAATACCACTCTTGCTTAAGATCACAAATGAAACACATAGTTATGAGATGGGAATAGAAGTTAATTAAAGTATTACATGAATTTCCACTTTTGGGGACATCATACCATCTAAAAGGAATGTGCACAAACATTTCGTAGAGCCATATGTGACTGTAGGTACATCTGTAGGTTCATTCGCCTAGTCGTGGTTCATCTCATGAAGTTATATTATACTGAACTCAACAGTTTTGAGTCAGGGGTGGTCCGTCTATGAAGCACCAACTTCAGGTGTTGGACATGACTTCAATTTACTTAGATAATAGGCCTGCATCACTTCTTCATGCTGTGGGTCACATTCCTGATCCTCTGTTGAGGAAGTCTGTGCCAGTCTTGATGAGTGCCTGCAATCTTCACCAGGAAGCAGAGTGCATTGATTCTTGCTGGAACAGCTCTGCAAAGGACATTCCTGATTTGACCAATGGGAAGGTGACATCATTCACTCAAAAACTTCCAACATGATGATGGAGATCAAAGGATTGTCATTACTCTTGCATAAGGACATTAAGTTATCCAAGTTTTGTAGCTTTCAGATCAAAATTGTTACTGCCATTGTTATTGCTGTCATTATGAGAGGTAATTAATGTACAGCATAGGTGCTATGGTTGTTGACTGAATCACTTGTGGCTTTTGTCTTGTAGCTTCTTCCCTGGACGTCTGCAGCCTCTGGTGGCAGTACTGTCCAATACCATCTTCACTGGCCTGGTCAAAATCAAGCTGTGCAAGAAGCCGCAGCGGAAGTATGATGTCAGCTCCCCATCCACCATCACCATCACCCTGCCTGGCACCGATCCCCAGGATGCGGAGCGCCGAAGGTACTTTGATTTCTCCAGGTTTCCTTATGCTTCTTGCTGCATAGTCTTGTGCGCCATCTGTCTGAGAAAGCTGACATCTGTTGACTTGTGCACTGCTTGGATTTCAACTCCAAATGTACAAGAAATGACTGGAAATTGGCAGTGTTGTGTGATAAGGCCAAACATAACAAGCTGTGGTTATGGCAACAACAATAAATAGGGTTAGTAGGTCAGCCCAAACATTAAAAAAAGTTTAAAAAAAAGAAGAGACCAGATTGAACATTGATAAAAATTGATCTTTTGCTGATAACGTGTTAAAAAAACCCACCTAAATAGTGGATTTCCCTAGAGCTCATAGCTCTAGCAAAGAAGAAATGAGGGCATGCAATTCATTGTTTACCATCAGTTTCTTTCTTAGGGTTTTTATTTTTGCACGAAGAAAAGTTTCGAGTCAGAAGAAAAAAATAGGGTTAGTTGGGTTACCATAACCACAACAAACTTTTGTGTTGGCATTATTTACCTTCAGACAGCTTCAAGGATTTTGTATTCTGTTTGAGTTTGTTTGTTTGGTTTGTTTTGGTGGGGATGGGAGTATTTTATATGTTTGCTTTTAATTTCAAGAAACAAGCTTATTCCAGCTTTGTTAATGAATTTGTTCGGGTACTACTACTAATCACCAAAACTGCAATTTATACAGATGTGCAGAAAATAGAAAATAAAAGCTTAATGAGTTAATTATAATAACATTGGTCTATATTCTTAATGTCCAAACCCTTTTTTTTAAGGACATTGGACTGGAGGGAAAAAACCTAACCTAAGTGAAAATTGTTGTTGCTGATTTGATAGAGTGAGTTCACCACCCTTAAATGAACACGCTTCCACATTAGTGAGAAATATCAAAAGGCACTATCTCATGGTCTTTGACTGGCAAACCAGAGTGTTTTGCTCATCCAATTATGGAACCTGAGTGACAAACATTTATAGCTTCAGGGTTCGTACAGGTCATGGAAAACCTGGAAAGTCATGGAATTTGAGTTTTCATTTTCCAGGCCTGGAAAATCATGGAATTTCAATTTAAGTCATGGAAAGTCATGGAATTTAATAAATGAAAAAAAAAGATGTTTTCTAGGCTGTGCTTCTCGCGATACTCTCAATCTATTTTTACACACTGCGAACGACAGGAAAATGTGCCCTTGCATCCCTTTGGTTAATTTTGAAGGCTCGTTTGTCTTCTGCTTCATGATTGGTTCTTTGGCTAGGTGATCTGGTTTAATTTTCACGCCGGTCGGGTCAGTTGGTTCAAACGAGGAGAAAGTGAAAAGAGCTTGTTTTGTTTGTGGTGCAGTGTTTCTTTGAGATTATCATCATGCCTGGAAAGTGTCGATTTCAAGACACTTGACACGAGACGAAAAATACCGTGAGTGGGTCATGCGAGTGAAACGGAATGGGATGGCAAAGTGCCGATTTTGTGAAAAAGAGTTTGATGTGTCCAACATGGGAGAGGCAGCCTTGAAAAGCCACATGAAAGGTATCGCGCACCATGCGTGTGCTAAAAAACACCAAGAAGAAAAGAGCAGAAGTCAAATACAAATAACTGATTTGTTCACACTGCAAAAAATGCTGAGAGTGCTTCAAAGGTGATGGTACCAGCTAGCACTGCTACGCCGGTCGAAACTAGGCCTGCACCGACTGGCAGTGGCACTAGATCTACTGGGATTGACACTTTCGTGACAACAGAGGACACACTAAAAGCAGAAATTTTGTGGACTTTGAAAATGGTCACCTCCCACTTCTCATTCTCCAGTACCAAAGGCATGAATGAGCTGTTCCGTCGTATGTTTCCTGACAGTGTCATCGCCTTCAAGTTAGGCAATTGGAAACAACCTTCTCCTGAATCTTATGCAGAGATTTCCATTCTACAGAAAACCACGTTTTGTTCCACTCCACTTTCAAGACACTGAAAACTTGACGCAAGCACTAACATCATGGCCTTCTTCCCCCTGTGGGTTCGGGGTAAGAATTGACTCGCCGCGTCTCCCTACGCGATTCGTAAGAGGCAAATAACTAGGGACACCGTGACTGGATTAAGTTTTAATGGCCTTACAGAGCCTACAAGTCTGATAGGCCATAAAACTCCATCCATCCATCATGGCCTTCTTTTGCGATAAAATGCATCCAAAGCCTCAAACTTACTAAAACGACACTCGTTTATGCGTGAACTGTAGTGCAAAACTCTACAATGAATACACAATATGAAAAATGACTCAGCAGTCACTAGTGAGGTGACTCCCCCCAAAAATTCCCCGTTTGACACTTGCGTAATCGATGGCGAAGCATGCCTGAACATGTTTAACATTGTGTTGACTTCATTGAGCCAAGCAACTTCCAAAATCACAGATGCAATGCATCTGTCTCCCCCCAAAATGTACAAATGGATCATAGTTTTTAATTTAGAAACTGTCCACACTGTCAGTCTCTGTCATGAGAATGTACAAAGTGATTATGATTCAAATCTTGTAAGAAGAAAAATGCATAAATTTTTCTCCATCATTTCTTTTTCTACACTACTGAGATGGAGACAAAGACAAAATACAGTGTCGGGCAAAAGTCAATTTCCTAGAGGAGAAAACCGGACTTTGTCCTTTCAGTGGCAGTTGTCTTCACTACAGAGAATGTTAGTCTCATCAGGTAATCAGTCTCAACCAACCCTAGTTTCTCCTTCCTCAATTTAATTGACTGGCTCTCAGCAATGCATAGTCTTCAAACCCTGAAATATGCTGATGAAGAAAGTAGACAGATTTCCAATCAATCTGCTGTAAAATATAATGAAAAGAATTAGAACTTTTTTTTACAACGAGTGTATTGTGCATGAGTTTGGTCGTGCGCCATACACTTTTCTCTTTAAAACTGTCATGTATCACAGTACGCTAAGTCATGGAAAATGTTATTGAGGCTCATGGAAAGTCATGGAATTTTGTATCTAAAAACCTGTATGAACCCTGTAGCTTTAAATGACTACTGAATTCAGCTGCCATGTCAGTGGAAAAAAAAATCATCTCACCTTTTGAAACAGACATGAAGAGAATAAATGCTTGTATTGAGTGTAGAACATGTGAACCATAATGAGCAGGCTTCTGTTCGATTGCCTCAGGCTGACAGCCAAACAAGGCCTCAGAAAATATCCCCCGTTTTCCAGGTGTAACTTTACAAGAGGAATCATTTGGGTGCATTGATGAGGCAAAGGCTGTCTAAGGGTTAATCTGTAAGGTATATATGTGAAAGTCCCAGTTTTCATTCTTGTATTCTTGTAAAAGTTCATGGAGCAAGTTATCTTGAGGAACGTCCTCCCTGTGTTGTTGCTGTTGCTGCTGCTGTTGTTGTTGGTGTTGTTGCTGCTGTTGTTGTTGGTGGTGTTGCTGCTGTTGTTGGTGGTGTTGGTGTTGTTGCTGCTGTTGTTGTTGGTGTTGTTGCTGCTGTTGTTGGTGGTGTTGTTGCTGCTGTTGTTGGTGGTGTTGGTGTTGTTGCTGCTGTTGTTGGTGGTGTTGGTGTTGTTGCTGCTGTTGTTGTTGGTGTTGTTGCTGCTGTTGTTGGTGGTGTTGTTGCCGCTGTTGTTGCTGCTGCTATGGCGTTGCTTTTGTTGTCATTGTTACTGATCATGTCTTTGCTATTGTTCTTGCTAGAGTTGCAGTTGTTGCTGGTGTTGCCTTTGCTGTTGTTGATGTCATTGCCATTGTCGTTACTGTTATAGTCATTGTTGTGAATGCTTTTTCATTGACACTACCATAGTAGATAAGGCCAGGCAAAGAGAGTTGTGGTTTTCATTGACACTACCATAGTAGATAAGGCCAGGCAAAGAGAGTTGTGGTTTTCATTGACACTGCCATAGTAGATAAGGCCAGGCAAAGAGAGTTGTGGTTTTCATTGACACTACCATAGTAGATAAGGCCAGGCAAAGAGAGTTGTGGTTTTCATTGACACTGTCATAGTAGATAAGGCCAGGCAAAGAGAGTTGTGGTTTTCATTGACACTGTCATAGTAGATAAGGCCAGGCAAAGAGAGTTGTGGTTTTCATTGACACTGTCATAGTAGATAAGGCCAGGCAAAGAGAGTTGTGGTTTTCATTGACACTACCATAGTAGATAAGGCCAGGCAAAGAGAGTTGTGGTTTTCATTGACACTGTCATAGTAGATAAGGCCAGGCAAAGAGAGTTGTGGTTTTCATTGACACTACCATAGTAGATAAGGCCAGGCAAAGAGAGTTGTGGTTTTCATTGACACTGTCATAGTAGATAAGGCCAGGCAAAGAGAGTTGTGGTTTTCATTGCCACTGTCATAGTAGATAAGGCCAGGCAAAGAGAGTTGTGGTTTTCATTGACACTACCATAGTATATAAGGCCAGGCAAAGAGAGTTGTGGTTTTCATTGCCACTGCCATAGTAGATAAGGCCAGGCAAAGAGAGTTGTGGTTTTCATTGACACTACCATAGTAGATAAGGCCAGGCAAAGAGAGTTGTGGTTTTCATTGACACTGTCATAGTAGATAAGGCCAGGCAAAGAGAGTTGTGGTTTTCATTGACACTGTCATAGTAGATAAGGCCAGGCAAAGAGAGTAGTGGTTTTCATTGACACTGTCATAGTAGATAAGGCCAGGCAAAGAGAGTTGTGGTTTTCATTGACACTACCATAGTAGATAAGGCCAGGCAAAGAGAGTTGTGGTTTTCATTGACACTACCCTAGTAGATAAGGCCAGGCAAAGAGAGTTGTGGTTTTCATTGACACTACCCTAGTAGATAAGGCCAGGCAAAGAGAGTTGTGGTTTTCATTGACACTACCCTAGTAGATAAGGCCAGGCAAAGAGAGTTGTGGTTTTCATTGACACTACCATAGTAGATAAGGCCAGGCAAAGAGAGTTGTGGTTTTCATTGACACTGTCATAGTAGATAAGGCCAGGCAAAGAGAGTTGTGGTTTTCATTGCCACTGCCATAGTAGATAAGGCCAGGCAAAGAGAGTTGTGGTTTTCATTGACACTACCATAGTATATAAGGCCAGGCAAAGAGAGTTGTGGTTTTCATTGACACTGTCATAGTAGATAAGGCCAGGCGAAGAGAGTTCTGGTTACACTTACAGTAACCCAACTGACCCTTTTTTTCCTTCCGACCCTAAAATCTCGTCTTGATCATGCCAAGAAATAAAAGGAAAATAAAGAAATTGATGATAACAGATAAGCAACATGCTGTCTCATCTTCCCTACCCTTTGAGCACGCAAGGAATTCACCATTAAAGTTTTTAACAAGTGTTTTCTGTGAAAGAAAGTTGAATTAATGTTCAATCTGGCCTCATCTAAAAAGAAGAAGAAGAAAAGACAGTTCAGGCTGACCTACCAACTCAATTTTGTATGGCTATGTTACCTCAACCACAACTTTTCCCCCCCAATAATTTCCTGTGGGTCAGGGGGTTAAGAATTGGCCCACTGCATCTCCCTACGAGATTCGTAAGAGGCGAATAAAGAGGGACATCATGACTTGATATGCACTTACTCTAAACTGTTTTGTGATTTTCTCGCTCAATGGCTTTGCATAGCCTTCAAAGACTGTTAGGCCATAAAACTCCCTTCATCTATCCATCCATAAATAGACAACTCCTCATTAAGTGGTGAGTATCATGCCCGAGATGGGTGCATTCTTCTGGTGGAGACGAGTCCTCCCTCGGCATTCCAAGCTTTTCTCAGACTCCTGTGGGTTGGTGCTTTAAGAAATGACCCACTGGGTCTCCCTACGCATTTCGTAAGAGTCGAATAAGGAGGGACAATGGGATTTTATTTGCACTTACTCTAAACTGTGCTCAATGGCTTATAAAGGCAGATAGGCCTTAAAATGCCATCCATCCATCGTAAAAAGCATAGAATAGAATACATTCCAGGTAATAGTCCAATTAATGACCAAATTGTCTTCCGAAAGTTTGGTACTCTCAGCCTTCTCTGGCTCACTAAGGCTGTGGACAAGAGATTAAAAAAGCAAACAAACCCACCCCTATTCCAACAGCATCCCCAGTGTTTGGTCCTGCAGGTGGGACTGAAAGATCAGTATGTTTATGTAGTCAATGGCTCTTTGATAGTTACAGTAATGAATTACAATTGAATTAGATGGATACTTAAAGTTATAAAATAGAAGTGTTTTCTTCCCACTGACAAATTGAAATGGAATTGATGTCACCTTTACAATATTAATATTTTTGCAGAGAATAGATTTAATATCTGCGGGCTTAATTCCCCTGATAGAGGTAATGATGTTAAGATTTCCAGTTGTCCAGTACTGCCTTATGGAGAAGCCTCCACTCTAGTAGTGGTCATGGCTGAGTTGATATTTTCCCTCCCATAGGTTTTGAAGCTCCCATCCCCAGAATCGTTCCCACTCAAGCCAATAGTCGGTCCTGGACTCCGGTAACAAGGGCTGATAAGTGATAGGTAGTAATACTCAGATCAATTACAAAGTTCTGAGTGTGATTAACTCATTGGAGTCGTGGCTAAATATTGTGATCGTTCTCCGGGATCGTACATTTTTCAAGCATTTTCAAAAATATAATAAAGATACAAAGGCATAAGATAACAATACAAATTATAACTCAAATGAAAGCTTGTTTTTGACTCACATGCGAAGCAAAAGTGAGTCTATGTACTGAGCCGTGTCGTCCGTCCGTCCGTCCGGGCGTCCGTCCGGGCGTCCGTCCGGGCGTAAAAAACTTAAACGTTGGATTTTTCTCGGAGACTATTAAGTCTATCAACACCAAATGTGGCATGATGGTGTATGATGACAAGGCCTCAAAAAACATACACAGTGACTTGACCTTGCTTCAAGGTCAAGGTCACAGGAGCCATAAATGTGGTCTCAAAAACAGTCATTTTTCACATTTTCCCAATTTTCTCCCACGTTATTGAGAATGGCGACCTTAGCTACAAGTGGTATATAGGTCAAAGCAAGCCCTATCTTTTGATACCAGTTTGGTTGACCTTGCTTCAAGGTCAAGGTCACAGGAGCTCTTCAAAGTTGGATTGTATACATATTTTGAAGTGACCTTGACCCTGAACTATGGAAGATAACTGTTTCAAACTGAATAATTATGTGGGGCACATGTTATACTTTCATCATGAGACACATTTGGTCACATATCATCAAGGTCAAGGTCACTTTAACCCTTATGAAATGTGACCAAAATGGGGTAGTGAACCACTAAAAGTGACTATATCTCATGGTAGAAAGTGCCAATAAGCACCATTGTGCTTCCTATGTCTTGAATTAACAGCTTTGTGTTGCATGACCTTGGATGACCTTGACCTTGGGTCAAGGTCACATGTATTTTGGTAGGAAAAATGTGTAAAGCATTTCTTTGTGTATGATGTCATTGGTAGGTTTAGTTGTTTGACCTTGACCTTGAAGGTCACCTGAAGGTCAAGGTCACCTGAAGGTCAAGGTCAAGCATGTGAGTCGTATGGGCTTTGCCCTTCTTGTTTACTCTTTACATTCAAAGAATGATCTAAGGGATTAAAAATGCTAATTATGAATTACACACCATAGAATTGAGTGTGTACGATCACAAAAATGAAAAAGTAGAAAAAAAACCAGTTCACTAGCTGTTATGGGAAGCTTACAAGCGCCTAGAAAATGAGAAACTTTAAATGTCAATATCCAAGTAATGCAAATGTGTATATATAAACATTTAGTACAGATAAATACAAGCAGATGGAGGCTAGCAATCAACCAAATCAAAGTATTTGTTCATATAATTGGAAGATCAAACGTTTTGCAGTACGCTTTCCCGCCTTTTTTGTCAACATACACATCACATGCACAAAGGTTACGATTTCCGATCATCAGTCGAAATATAGTCTAAAGGGAGGTAAATCTGCTTGCAAATTCTTTCAGCTAAATATAGGCTAACAAGATTTACCTCCCTTAGACCGTTATAGTGAAAGGCAGAAATTTCCAATCATCGCGATATTTCTTGCGATACGACTCCAGTGAGTTAATGTAATTGTTCAGTGGATTGTACTAGAATCCATTGTTGTGAAGTATTTTTATGCATCGATACAAGTGGGTGTTTGTTTATCAACATTGTGGCCTTATATAGCCTATAAGGCTGATAGGCCCTTAAACTCTATCCATCCATCCATCCATCCATTCTTCCATTCATCCTCCTAATAATATAAAAGGGCATGATGCAGGGAACTAGGATGGATGGATGGATAGTGTTTTTATGGCCTATCAGCCTTGTAGGCTATGTAAGGCCATTAAGCACGAAAATCACTAGAACAGTTGACACTAAACGTAATCCAGTCATAGTGTCCATAGTTATTCGCCTCTTACGAATTGCGTAGGGAGACGCGGCGGGTCAATTCTTACCCGTAACCCACAGGGGGACAGGGAACTAGGAAAAGAGACCTGGAAAAAATAAACCAACTGAAGTATAGGATACGGAGCAGTTTACAAGGATGATAAAAGGAGATGTAAGTTATGATTCTTTGTTTGTCAGGAAGGCTGATGGAAAATAATACTGTTCCACTATGCCCTGGAACCTCTGTTACCATCAGAATTTCCCATGTCTTTAGAAACCCACTTTTTCTGAGAGATTTGCCCAACTTCTGAAGAAAATTTGAGTTCTCAGCTGTCAAGATTAGCTGGTGGTTTTATCATGCGCTAGGAGTATGGTGTGATTGTAAATCATGTTACTGGCTCTTGTTTTGCGAACTTAATACATAAAGCCCCCTCACCCACCCACCCACCCACCCACCCACCCCAAAAAGGAAGTTGTGGTTGCTTTGACTGTGGCCTTTTGTACCAGGTCACGAATGAGTATTTTTGACCAATCAAAAGAGGTCTGTGGTACTCATGTGTCATCCTGTGCTGTCTGCCATGCCATTGCTATTCCACTCCAAATCATAATGGATCAATACTCTCATTATCATGATAAAGAAATTTATACACTGCACTCAACAAGGGAAAATAAAAGTCACTCACATACATTTGCAGGGCTTCTGCCCAGCTTCTTCAGCATGCAAACAGACTAAAGTGACTTGGTGTTCATTCCACACACCAGTGAGGTGACCTGGTTCAGCAGAGGGGTTAAGGAGGCCATCACATTTCGGCCTCCAAGCCAATGCACAACAGAGACAGGGGGAGGCACATTCTGCCAGCTGTCTACAACTCCCTTATTCAGTCTCTGAATGCTAAGTCACTGCAGTCTCAATTAGAGCGCTGAAGAAGCTGGGCTGAAGCCCCGTGAAAGCTACATGTGAGTGGCTTGTATTTTTCCTTGTTAAGTGCAGAGTATAAATTTTTTTTTTATGTGGTCACCCCAACAGTCAAAACTACCTCAATATCAATATCATCACATTATGCTACAGAGATGCATCAACTCATTTCTCCAGGCAGGTGGCGTTGAAGGCCTTGAACGAGCGGCTCAGCAAAGTGGATGCGCCACCCAAGTGGCCTTCCATTGTTGACGATGTCTCCAGTTCAGCTGCTGAATCCAGTGAGACCTCACCAGAAAAGGAAGCTACTTCTCCCCAGCCGTCAGCCTCCAGCCAGCAGCCACCTCCATTGGCAGCCTCTCAGAGCGGATCGTCTGCCTCACCCCCCAACCCCTAGAGTGCCATGGCGTGTCCTCCTGGTCTAACGAGTCTGACTGCCAGGTCAGACTGTCTGGAAGCTCTGGTCTCTGCTTAGAAGACATGGACTATAGCGTTTGGTCAAAGCTGTCCCCAGGTTTTGATTAGAAGTGTCTCCTCCTGGGTTTTTGAGATTGTTCACTTCAGAACAAGCTTTTTGAAAGCTGCCATTTGTGACCGACACTCAGTTTGTGGCCCCATTAACTGTTCTGGGCAGTCTGAAAGAAATTACTGCTTGGCCCGTAGGCTTGTCTGGAGATCTGTCAGGGTTTTCTCTGTAGCTCAAGTTTGGTGTGGTTTGCTGGCATCAAGATTGTAGTGGTGAACATGAGCAAGTCCAGGAGTGAAGTGTACACGCTTGGGGAATGTCATGAGGAAATGCATCATCATCACTTTGCTTCAGTAGCTGATGGCGTGTTGTCTAGGATAAAGCTCATACATATGTCGGAGCTCTATGGCATCTTGATTCTTGTTAGCTGAAAATGGGTGTACCATGGTGTTGTTACCTTTGAAAATGACTTTGAGGTGAAATGCTGTTTGGGGAAATTCATTTGGGGTATTTTTGACAGATGAAAGAAGTTAAGAGCATTATTTTGTAGTTCATTATTATTCCTCATATGTAGATTGCCTTGTACATCTCTTGCTGGTTAGATTTGACATCTAGTTATCTCTGTCATGTAGTCCATTGTGCTAGTTGTATGCTTCATGCTGCAGAAGACTCGGTGAACAACTTTCTTTAGAAAACTATAGAAATGTGTTACCATTTGTCACTGTACTTTGGAAGTGTTAAATATGGAGATGGATGAAATCAGTTGCATTGAATTGATTGATGAATGTATGGATAATGAACACATTGTTATGAATTCTTTAAATACACGGCATTCAAAGGAGGTTCAAGGTATGGCACACACCAAAATGTGGGTCACTGTTTATGAAGTTTTGTCGCATGTTTGACTGGATCGGGAATTATTCAACATGGCAGTTTTTGTTTGGCATGAGATGAGATGATTCTACAATTTGTCTTTCTTCCTCTACCTCCCCTCCTTCCACACAAGGTTGTGCTGTTGTGGACGTGTTGTTATGCATGTTGTCTGCCACATTATATCTCTTGAACTGCTTGTATTTACTCTGGCTTCTGAGTCACTGGAGAGGACAAAGCAATGAACTTCAACTCTGCATGTGTAGTCCTGTAGAGCCAGGCCAGGATGTCGCTCTTTGAATGGGTCTTGTGGTCATCATTTGTCTGGCTCAGTCGCTACCTTGCAAGCTTGGAGGATGTGAGATGAGTTGAAGCTGTTTGAAAAGTGCTGCTATGTGAGCCATTCCAGATTTTAAGAGAATGTGCCATTTCTGAAGATAATGGAACTTGCGTGTCCAGATAAACTAATGCAGCTTATGGGCACTTCTTCCTCAAACTAGTTCCAGTGATTTAACTCCAAGAATTGACAAATACTTTTTCTGAAGAAAAGGAGTGGAGCAATATAAAGAAGTTCAATTGCCCTGGTTAGTGTGATATTTCACATCTTGCCACAAAATGACTGTGACCTAAGATTTTTTCTGAGGTTGTTGCTTATCATAGAAATTAGTGGAGTTCTCATCTTGGGACCATCTGAGCACTCAGAGGTTTGGGTCAGCAACTTTGGATGTCTAGACACAAACATGAAACTTACAAAGGATGTTTTTCTCACTGCTTCAGACATACACTGTGAGCTCATATCATGGTAGTTCCAAAACACAGTATCTTTGAAAGAGTTTAAGAATGTAATGTTTGGTTGTAGTCATTTTTGTGTTGGATATCAGTGTGCTGGCTACAGAGTTTCAAGCAGATCTGACTCAGACTGTGAATAGCAACTGCAATTGAATTTCTATCCTTGGTTTTCTTCCATTTATACTGTATTTTTAGTCCCTCTTTCTCACGCTTCATGATAGTGAGGACTTTTGAAGGAGTACCATTTCATTTGTGCATCGCTGTGCCCAAACGATTTCATAAAGTGTGTAGCATGAATTGCTGGATAGCATGAATGCAGTGATCATAAGTCCATTCATTTGCTTCCCAAAGCTGCCATCTGTTGCCGGTACAGAAAGAGTTTCCTAAATCAAAAACAGAATGAGACTTTAAAATAATATTGCTAAATGGATTTTATTCTTCAGGTTAGTCTGATTGAAGCGTTAGATGAATTTTCCATGAATCCTTCCTTTCTGAGCTGAATTTCATGGACAAAGTCACGGAGTGCACCACGAGACTGGCTGAGTGATCAAACACACCAGCCTGTAGTAGAATGCAGCGAGTGGGTGCATCGCTCAGAACTCAGAACAGTTGCATTCTTGAGCAAGGCCATTAGGTCACCTTGCTTCTCCCCACCCAGGAGTGAAATCAGGTACCTGTGAGGGGTGAGCTGGAAAATTGTGAAAGTTAACCTTGGGGCATCCACCAGCAGCCAGGGAGTGGGAGTGGTGCTGGAATGAAGAAGAGTGTAGACTGGTGACCAGAGGGTAAAACTGTACAGTTTGAGCGTCCATCAATGGATGGAACGTGGTAATATGAAAGCCAGATCCCTGTGACACCCAGAGAATCCAACTCCGATGTGTTTGGAAAAGTGTGGACGGTGAATGTGTGAGATTTTGATTTATTTAGAAAGCATTGGGCGAGAGTGTTGGATTAGCTATGCAGAGTTGGATTTGCATGAAGAGGAGGCTCTGGCAGACAATACCCAGGAAAAGTACTGCTTTGATCCTCAGCATACTGTCCCATCCTGCTGGGTTACCTGGCTTTCAAGCAGCACGGGTTCCCCCTCTGCATGCACTACCTGCAGTACCGCTGTGATAGTGCTGAGGGCACTAGTCTAGCTGTGTCGGCAGCACCAGTGTGGCACTCTCGGCAGCTGCCTTGGTTGTCTGCCCTGGCTTTTGGTTCAGATGTGTAAATGCAGCAAGCACTCTTCTTCATGGATACATGAGGGGAATGCATATCTCTAACGTGCTAAATGGTTAAGACACGGAGAAACTTCATGTTTTTGTAGCATTCACACACATCATCATGCCAGTGGAGTTTGGTACTTACCTGGAATATCCCAGATGAGTCTTTACATGTATGTATATCTGGTTCCTTGAGTGTTTGTGTTGGACACAGTGTGTTTGCTTGCTTACTTCACCACACACTACATCCCATTTTCTCCAGTCACACTATGTTTTACTGCTTTCTGTATGCCATTTTTTGTCCAGCACAGGAGAAATGAGCAGTATAATGTGGTGAAAAGAGCATATCACACAGGAGTATTCACAGATGTTGCCTTTTGCAAGAAACATTCAAACAACGCTGGTGTAGCTTCTCTCAATGATCATGACTAGTTCACTTTCCCTCTCAGACCATTCTCGATCTGTCATAAAGGTAATAATGATATGCAAAGAAATGATAACTCACTGGTTCTGAGAATGTCTTCATTAAAAAGTTTGTTCATGTGAACGTTGAAACTCGGACACAGAGTGCTTCTGACCATTAGAGATGTGTACAGCTGTATTTTTGTAACTGATTTAAGTTGCCGTTGTCAGCGGGTGCTGTTTCCTTCAATGATATTTGGAAAGGAGTTTCTGCTTTGTAAGTGATAGGCTGAGCAAATGGAGGCGTGTACATAATGTTAATATTTAAATGTCCAATTACAGTGATTATTCCATGTATTATTTATTATGCACATTTTCAGTCGTTGACTCGATTCATTTTGATGTGCCTAGCTTGTAGTGATTTGATTAATTAGCTGGTAGGTTTCTCTTTTCCCTCTGAATGCCTTGTGCTTGTGTTAAGTTTGCAGTTTTTCATTAATGTGTACTTTGATTTTTCCCTCCTGAGAGATAAAATACAGTCATTCAGGAACAGATCTGGAACAGCTCACTGACCCTCTAAACAGCTGGAACCCGTGGCTTCTGGGCTTACGGGGTCTGCTCCAGTAGCTCAACCAGGGGCCTGCTCCAGTAGCTCAACCAGGGGCTGTCCAAATCAGCCATGGAGGCCACTAAAGGGTGTTAGGACAGGGTCAGATCTTTTGGATCCAAATGTATGTTCAAATCGCCCTGGAAGACCAAGCCCAATCCATGCTAAACAATAAACAGAACAGGAGCACTAGAGGAGCATGTTTCTGTAAGGAAGCGCGAGGTAGGGTGTGTATATGCTTGTTCTGGTCCCACTGTAGGGTTTTCCTCTGCCTACAGCAAACTGGGACTGGGTAGCCACTGCTTCCATGCCTGCCTGCACAGCAGCAGTGAGAGGACTTGCCCAGTGCAACTCCCTTTTGCTCTTGTTTGGCCCAGTCCTAATCCGTAGTGGAGTGTCACTTGCTTACACCACAGGTCAACGTATTTGTCTGTGTAGTGCTTCACCAGCCCAGATTACTGATACCTCAGTAAACATAGCTTGACTTTCATCCTGAAGCTGTTGTGATGATCATGTCTAGGCAGTGGTTAGAATGGAACAGAAGAAATTTATCAGCCAAAGCTCACTTATTAGATGCATGTGTCTGCACACAACACCTTGATGCAAACACAGATCCTTCTTTCGTTTGCCCTTCTCAATGAATTAAGATTATTTTACCAACGAATGTAAAAAAATGTTGAGTGGAATTTTCCTTTTGATGCAGTGGGAAGACTTGCCAGATCTTAGGTAAAGTGGCTTGCAGTTTACTTCTGTCTTGTTTTGTATGTATGTATGTGCGTGTGTGTGTTTAAAAAAAAGAGAGTTCAATTTGTCATTGAAGGGGTGGGTGGGTGTTCGCATGGGTGGCATGTTTTGTATGCTGTGCATAATAATACAAAGTACCAGAGCACTCTTCACTCTAGTGCTGGTAGAGACTTGATTTCCTCACTGACACAGGACATTAACCCTATATGTGGCAAGACACTTGGTGCTGGGGCACGCTGCTTACACCAGGAGCCTTGCAAGATCTTGCGAGCAATAGGCCAGTGTCAACATAATGAAAGCAGATGCATAGGCAGTCAAATGTTTGACACATGTTGACTTTAGTCAATTATTAGCCAGCTAGGTAGGCTAAGCAAAGTGCTCCTGTTCTCACTTGTTCTCTCTCTCTCTCGCTCTCTCCAAAGGCTTTGTTGAAGCTCAGATTTGTTATAACCCCAACACTCTTCCCCTTCGAATACATTGTAAGGATGTCTTCTTGGAGTTTATACAGCATGTGAAGAAATGCTATGCTTTGCCGTTTGCTGTCGTCAGTTAATGTTTTTTCTTTCACCATACAAGGTTATTTTTAGTAGGCAGGCACCTACCTAATACATGTTTCCTCTGCTCTTTTGAGAAAACTACTAATGAACTCTTCAGTAGGTAGTCTTGGGGTCATTTTGTATCGTGTACTCTCACAGTGGCATGATGAATAGTATTGTGTCATATCATCTCAGTGTAGTTGAAGCAATGTTCATGTTGTGCCTGCCGTTTTCTCTGTCTGCAGTTTCTGGCACCCAGCTTAGATTCATTTGCATTTACAATGACGTGTGTACTGAAATCAACCAGAATTAGCAGTTTGCTTGACAGCTCTTCTCCTCAAACGCTGCAACATTGTTTATGTAAACATTCCACATTCTATTCTGGTTCATGGGTTTTGTAAATAATGCTTTGGTGGGTGTAAAATGCCGATATGTTTGTTACATATGAATGAACAGCAATTTTCCCCAACTCCTTGTGTCAGAAAATGCTGCAATACTGTGAAACTAGCCCTCAATCAGTTGATGTCATCTCTGCTGTAAATTCACGTGGGAAACATTTCTTTCGGCAAGGGCAAGATACAACAGCATGAAGTGAAACATTGGTGTAATATATGTCCAAATTCACCAGGGTATGACATTTGTGTAGATTTTTACATATACACTACTGGTGGTGTAGGTTTAGCTGTCTCCACACACACCAAAACAAGAAAGGAGATTGTGAAAAATTGAAAGGACATAAGCTCTGTGCCTTCAAGTTACATGTCAAGAAAACCCATAAACAACAAAATTGCCTAGATTGGCACCTGGGGAGGGGGGAGGGGGGGGGGGGGGGGGGGGGGAGCCTGTGTTACGAAATCCTAATAACATGATATCTGATTGTTACTGTTGCCATATATTATCATCTACCATCTGTCAACATTGGTATGCTTTGTATTGGGAAGTCAATAGCTTCTGTTCCATCAGCCTGCTGTAATGTTGAATGGTCTCATAATAAACATTGTAGCAGGCTTCTGTGATAGTGACGTGCATTCTTTTGACTTCAGACTTCAGTCGATATGAGCTCCAGCTTTGAACATCCGTTGCAGCAGTCTCTTCATTTGAATGCTCCATTTTCACAGAGCTAGTAAAGATTATCACAGGAAGTATGATCAGTTTATGGGTTGACATTATAAGTTCAGTAAATGTTATCTGATGTGTATGCTTTCAGTCAAGTTTGCAACAGTTAAATATTTACATCATTTTACAGTTGTCTTTTGTATGTATGGCGCCACAGTGAGTTTATTTCCACAAGCACCAATTAAGCGTTTGGTTTTCTAAGCACCAAGGTGTATACATTTCTTCATTGTTGTAACACCATTTGTTTTCAATTCACTTTTGGGATCTGTGGGCTGATGTTGAATTTTGAACAAGAAAACTGCAAATGGTGGAGTATACAGCTAACATTGTGTGAATAAAATTTTGTACTTGAGGGAGTTGTTAATTATCATTAAAATGGAGTTCCAAGGTAGTTCTCTAAGAGAGTCTGTTTATGTGTTCCATGTGTGTGTGAGTGTGTGCACATGCACGCTCATGTGTGTATGGTGTGGTCCTGCAAGATTCCTGTTATCAGGTGGGAAGCCTTAACTGCTGACCGTAGCACCTGGAGGCAGCTTACCCACAAAGGCACCAAGGCCAGGCCAGAAAAGACAGTGGATCAAATCCCTGCCCTGTGTGGACACCCCGGCACAACTGAGTTTGGCCTTCGGTCCCACATGCAACAACACTGACATCATCTGATGATGGGATGTGTGAATGTGCCTGCATATGCTTGTGTGTGTGTGTGCCTGCATATTCATGTATGTATGTGTGTATGTGTTTGTTTCTGGTTGGTTTGCTGAACTAAAATGGCAGGTTAGGAAAGCCTGAGCCAGCAACCTGCTGTTCTCAGCCACCGTTTCATGTTCTCACCGACTCAGAACCTTTCATGTTTAGGTAGGCCTCATTAGTCACCTGATGACCTGAGGCAGTTTTCCCAGAAGCAATCCTGTGTGATTATTTCGAAAGATATTTGTGAAAGTCCAGAGATGAGCTCTCGCAGCGAGCACCTGCATTGACGGGTTCAAAGAAGAGAAAGGCTTAGGGCTTGGGAAGAGTTTGTTGTGAGCACCTATCACCAACATTACTTTTTTTAACCTTTCAAAACAAAACGCAACTCTGGTCCTGTGAGATGATCACATGCGATGATTTAGGATTGCATCCAAGATATTCCATCTCTGCTGTGTCCCCCTTACCCACCCCGGCCCCCAGCTCCTGAATGACTGAATATCCTTCAGTGCCAATGGAAAATGAAGTTGTTCTGATGTGCTCCTCCTCAATGGCGTGTGTGCCTGCTTGGGGCTGCCCCTCGCTAGCAACTTGAGTAGGCTCAAGTCCAGCAGTGAGGGGTTCCGGCTGGAGAGAGGGGCTTAGTGCAACTCCACCTGTATGTTTACACATGCATTTGCACTTGTATTTGCACTGAAATATATCCTGGCGTTCATACCAGACTTATTCCAATATATGTATATGGGATCACAGTTTTCATATATTTATAACTTATTAGCAAAAAACTGGTTGAAATATTTAGAGGAAATATGGTTATTAAAATTATTCCTTACAAGTAAAAAAAGAGGCAGAAAGAAAGAAAAAAGAATATTCAGCCAAATAACCATGCACTTGCAATTTTTCACAAGTTGTGCCCCTCTCCTTGTTCCACTGTGAAGAAGCATGTGCTCTTTCAAGATCTATCACAGACTCACTGCTTCAACTAGCTTCCAAAGTGGCAAGCTTGCACAGGCTTGAATTGCCCATCACATGATAATCATAATAATGTTTGTTATCAATATGTCCAACATGACATCGATCTGTGATCCAAAGTAGGAAATATACGACTAAAAATGAAGTGCAGTTAGAGGGAGCAGACTGAGCAACCATGATATGCAAGCAAGCACTTTTAACCTTGAAGTATGATGCAGCAGTATCAATCAAACAAGACCCATTCATGTTGTCAGCCAAGTTTATTTTTCGTGAAAATCATTTTACATTTGGTTTATCATGCGGCATCAACAACCTCAGGAGATATGCCCCACACATGTGGATATGGACAGTGACTATCATATCAAGGGTAAGGAGAGAGTGGAGGAGATCAAGATTAACCCTTTACCCTGCTGTCATCATTGGGATGTTTGGTCAGCGCTGCCAAAATAGACTCACTTTTGCTTTACATGTGAGTAAAAAATGCAACATTTCAACAAAGACACTAACGGGACCGCCAGCTCTGCTGAATTGTGCTAGAGGGAACATCACTTCCGGTGAGCCACTATTTAACAATAGCTGCGCTGTTCGCTCTCCGATGAAAGCTCACTAACTTAAAATATTAATTTATCAGTCAGAAAAATACTTCTTGATGACAAGTACAGCACCTAAACTTTTGCAATAAAACTGATGGCAACACTGAAAAATCACGCATACATTTCCGCACTGGTCTGGCAAATGTATACAAATTGATCGACTATGAATTCTTGTTTCATGACACTCAAAGTGTCTTTGATTACGAAAGTAATACACTACTTTCTTTCAATCTTTGAATTAACTAAATGCAGATACACATGAAAGACACTATGTGAAAACCCAATTATTACTAGTCCACTGTAGCTTTCATTCTACCAGAAGTGATGTTCCTGCTTATGTCAAACATCACAAAGACAAATTGCGTCAAATCTGCAGAAGCTGTCGGTCCCGTTAGATAGTGTCTTTGATTTCAAGGACAAGACACCTATCCCCTTCTTTTGCACATGCCGATCTTACTATCCAACACAATTTAGCAAAACCTATACCAAAAGTACTTGCAACTGAACATAGAACAAATTCATGTAATTTTTTTTCTATCAGAAAATGTTGACTGAATTGTCTTGTAATTTTTGGAAAGTGTATTTCATGAGTTTCCCCCCCCCCCCCCCCCCCCCCCCCCCATCACTCACAGCATGTGCCACAACTAGCAGTAGCAGGCTTGGCCTGGTCATGACTTTGCAGCACATTCCATGACTACCAGGGTATGGGTTTCACATCTACAATTCAAACACTGAAGACCACAGCACAGCAGTTCACCAAGTGCTGCCAGAATTCATAATCACCAGAACACGCTCATTAATGAGAGTCGATAACCCAAGACATATTTCCCATACAGAGGAAAACAAGAACCCATTAGAGTTTACAAATATGATTCCAATCAAGTATAAAAAGAATTATGAATTTGTGGATGGTTTGTTAACTTTATTTAGAAACCCAAAAAGTCAAGCAAACACATGCACACTCCAGCTATCTAATTCCCCAAATTACTCCCACTCATAACCACTGGCTACATTTCAATTCGTCAGAATTTAATGTCGAAATGAACATCTAGAGATATATACTACAATAAATCTAGTTACAGGAAGGAATATATAATAAAAAAACTACACAATTCCTCCAGTTCTGGCAGAGACTGCCCACAAGAACTGTCCAAGCATCAAAAGAACATTCTTCACTATGCTACTTTTTTCAGTAATTCAGATGAGTGTCGTTTGAAAACCCATGTTGTAAACTAAGACTAAGAGGTCAAGTGATAGTCTTCCTGCAGCTAGGCTTGGCATTCCCTACAAGATTGCACACCTGGGAACTGTAGTGTTAAGTCAAAGGCAAAGGTGCCATTTCAAAGCACCACTTTTCACCCATTCACTGGTGTTCAAACTGCACACTTTTACCCCCTGGTCATCGGGCTATTCTCATTACCACTCAATACCGTTTCAACTCTCTGGGGAGCTTACAACCAGGCTGTGGATGAACACACCAAAGTTTTTTCCATAGTTTTCCAGCTCGGCCCTTACAAGTACCCCATTTTACTCCTGGGTGGGGAGAAGCAATGCGAGTGAGAGAAGCACCTTGCTCAAGGATGCAATTCTGAGATCCACGCAGCCTTTTCGGCCGCACCCACTAGCAAAAAGCAACGGCATTTTCAGTGTGGATGAACATTTTTTCTCTCACAATTTTCCAGCTCGGCCCTTATGGGCACACATTTTACTCCTGGGTGGGGAGAAGCATTTAGAGTGAAGCACCTTGCTCAAGGATGCAACTCTGAGATCCACGCAGCCTCTACGGCCCCACCCACTAGCAAAAAGCAGCGACATGTCAAGGGCTCTAACCACGTGGCCAATTTGAATGGGCAAAATGGAGAGCTCGCACGCAACTTCCCTGGGCAGTCAACAGGCAGCATGGGAGAGGCAGCCAGGGTGCTCACTAGTTTTATAGGATGACTCCACTGGGTTTTACACTACAGCAAAATTACATCCAATCAAACTGACTAACCTACACTCCATGTGGAGCTACCGAAATCATCCTATCTCGACACAATCAGTTTGATGAGATAACCATGAAGGCAATCCTTCGTGACTAGGTCCGAGGTTCACACAGCATTCACTACTAAAAAAACTTCATGAGTAAAGTTTTCTTTGCTGAGAAATAGGTTTTGATCTTTCATTATCTTTACCTAAGAACAGATCAAATGAAAAGCCACATCGCTTCCTCTTTAACTCTTAAGGGCCCAGACCTACCTAGAGTTTGACAAAAAATGCTTTTTTTGATAACCTACTAGTGTTTGGTATCAATAGAAAGCTAAATCTCTCTATTTTCATGTACAGTTTGAATTTTCAATAAATTCCAATCCAAATTGGAGATATAGGGGTTCAAACGGGTGTGTATCAATTCTCAAAAACTAAATTCCGGTCCCATTTTACCCTTTCATCACGGATTATGGATGCTCAGAGGCAAACACAGAAGGCAACAGAAGAGTACAGGAAGAAGAGGAGACTCAGGAGACTTGGCAGAGATGAGGAGCAGAGAGAAAGGGAAGGTTTCCCCTATCAGGCAGGTGGCCATTGACATGTAAGTTCTGCCAAGTTCTAATTTTAGCATGCATATTTTCTCCGAAAACGACACTTTTCAGAGTGTTTTTACACCACAGTTTTCTCAATTTTCATGCTAGAGCCTTGCAATTTGTTCTGGAGATAGCTTTTAACCATAGCTGGATCCTAAACTAGCCAAACTGTAATCAAACAGACATATCTCACATATCTTAGTTTATACAAAGTGGTTTTTTTAAATTAAAAAACATCAAATTGTGTACATGACACTTACTGGTAATATACCACATATCTGCTTTTCCTTAGTTCAGGCTCCAGGTAAACTTGATTTTGATATTTTTTCCAAAGTACAGATTTCAGGGATAGAAGGTGAAGAAAATATTGTGTAAAAAGTGATACCAATATATTTTAGTTCGCAAAATGTAATTATTATCTCTTTTTTTTAATCACATGTTTTCTGAAAGTTTATCAGCTAACCAATTATTTTCCTGAAAAGCTACATATCTGATAAAGATGCCCACCAATTCTCATCAAAATCCCTTGAGAAGTTACTGTGTAGCAAAAATGAACAGTAGAACACTGGTCGCTAGGTAGGTCTGGCCCCTTAAGGGGGGACACGGCCTGCAGAATTTCATGAAAAATTTTCAAAAATTGAGTTTCGTGTTAAGCGCGGATTTGGAATCTACAACATCTCCGCTACACGTGTGTGCGATCGATTTTGCTGGCTTAGGTTTCAAAGTATTTTAAACCAATTTGTTTTGTAAGGTACCCACCGCTAGATTAAAAAAAAGTACTAACCAGGAAGCCAAAATGCACAGATTTGAAAGCTTAGTTTCAGCATCTTCCTTCCAAAGAACGCCACATGTTTGGTATCGCATCAAAGCTTCATTTCCCGGCTTTACGTTGCAACTGTTTCCGGTACCGAAGAATCATTACCGAAGGCACACGAAGTACAAATCGGAGGGCAGTGCAAACCAATGGAAAGCTTCGAAATAACGGCCTGTCTCTCAGCTAGGCTCTGATTGGCCGCTTGTGTGCGTCATCACAGCGTGATCAGGCGGAAGTGGCTGGCGGAAACGGCCGAACCGTACTTCGACTGGCGGAAGTGGTAGGCGGAAACGGCCGAACCGTACTTCGGCTGTTTCCGGCCTGAACGTCGGCCGCCGAAGCAAACATCGGTTCTTTCCGAAGTGTGCTTACAGCGCGCGAAAGTTCGCGCTATCTCGATCGAGACAATTCCACGGAAGATGCAGAAATGGACGGAAAAAGCAAGCCCAGAAAAGAAATTAAGTCGTGTCAACAGCCTCTGGAGGTTGTGATACAACAGCGATCGCGTTCTTATCTACAGACACGGCACTGAACGAAGCTGTTATCACGGCGGAAGTTGCCGTGATTACGCGATTCTTACAGAAAACGGGAATGTTTTGCTACAGGTGATGCTTTTCACCTAATTATCCTGATATTTTGAATTAAGATAATAAGTTGAAAGTTTGCTACAATGATAACAAATAAACGACACATTCAATGAGTTATGTTATTAAATTGTATCTGTTATGGTTCAGTTGTAGTTAACGTTTAATCTTTCTCAAACTTTAAAGTCAATTTTCTCATAATGTGGTTTTTATTTCAACGGTAGTGATTTTCTCCCCAAAAATAAAGTCACTTAGGATTGAGATAGCTTTCTGAAATTGTGTGTGTATATGTATGAATAAATACTGCATTCAATAAGACCAATCAGAAAGGTGTAGCTGAATTTGCTTAATTTTTGTAAAAATTTAATTATGTTATGCCCGGAGCACATTTTTTGGTTACTTTTTCTAAATTCCACTAAAATTAGTTAGAAGTGTTAGTAATCCACTTATTATATCTTATTGAATAATATAGACCTTCTTCTTTGTTTAAAATCATTGTTGATCATAAAAAGGTTATTAATTAAAATTTCACGGAGGGGAGAAAATTGGTATGTTTATTTTTCAGTTATTTTGCTATAACACATGAACAACTAAGTCTTCAGCAATAAAATTTTGTTTAAATATACCTTCCAGTGTGTTTGTATTCTGTATAAAATTTCATTAGTATAGCTTTCATATTTGCTGAGTTATGAATTATTTTCTATTAATCCGTTTTTGTACGCCATGTCCCCCCTTAAGGTCCTGTAAGCCATTCACGCATTTCATTCCCCAGTCCTGTAAGGATTATACAATTTGTAGACAAAAAAATCAGTCAAGTAACAGCCACGTGGGATGGGCAACTATGGGTGGTGGTACAGGATTGAGCAGGGTGGGTGATAATGGGCAGTACAGGATCTTAAGTCAAGAGTTAACATATCTTGCAACCTGCCTTGCACTCCACAAAGCTCAATGAGCTAAGTGCTGTTTCAACAGCACATCACATCCACATCTAAAAAACTGTAAAACAACATATTTCAGTCTACTCTGCCAAGTCATCCTGCCTACCACATTCAAGTACATGTACTACTGGACCAAGCAGACATGTTCTTCCTTACAAGCCTGAGACACCGAGAGGGAATGTAATTAATGATTACTTCCCTGAGCAGTCCAAACCTCACATCTTGTTGAGAAAAACAAACTCTGTCACAAATTTAACACACTGCACTACAAGTGCAGTAAAACCCAATCTCTCATTCCCAATTACAGTTGGAGGTAGGGGTGGGAGTGTAGCAGACAACAAAATGTCATCAACACAGGGTGAAATGATTAAGCTCATGCAGAGTCCCTTCGGACTACATGATAAATTGATTTCATTCCTGCATAAAAATAAACAGAATTTGCTGCCAAAATTCTGCCAATATACACTGAAAGGCAGGTGATGATGCATTTCACAGACCTGTAGAAGGAGGAAGCTTGGAGTTTTCAATAGCTGTCCAGTTTTATTTATCCCTCCACTGTAGACACAAAACCTCCCAAGTCAAACAGTCAATGTACCGAAAACAGAAAGGCCGAGACAGAACATTTGGCAAATGAACAGCCATAGGAGGAAGGTAGGCACGTGCATACATAGGCACACACTCACACTTATGGATACACACATGCACACACACATGTGCATGCACACACACAAAACATGCATACACACAGTCACGTGCATACACCCATACACACACATGTGCATACACCCATGTGCATGCACACACACACACACACACACACATACATGCACATATATGCCAGAAAAATTTACTTCCGAAAGCCATTCTTTGCTCCTTTCACCATCATCGCAATGTATTCTGACTGGTAGTCCATTTCCTTCCTGAGACTTTGCTGGTGTCTCTGCTGCCGGGTCTCCCTCAGCCTGGCCTGCAGTGCTTTGTGGAGGTACCAGGCCACAGGGTCGCCCTGCACTTCTTGCACCCAGTCATTGCCGTAGTCCTGACAGCCATTTCCTGTGTGGTCCCAACCCTGGGAGTGCCAGTCTTGCTGGTGGAAGCCATGGTCACTGTAAGTGCCTGTACCAGGACCCCACCAACCCTGGCTCACACCCTCTTGTGCCTGCGCAGTGTCCTCGTGTCCACTGTACATCTGGCTGTCCCCACCACCCCATCCACTGTAACCCCATGTATCTTCAGCACCTTGGTATCCATCTTCCACATGTTCAAACAGTCTGCTCTGGTTATATGCCTGGTAGGAAGAACTGTTGTTTCCATTGTCCCAGTAGTTGTAGTAGTCAGCAGCAGACTGCAGATACTGGCCCGAGTCCTGGTAGGAGTAATCTTCATACTGATAGCCATGATGAGGTGTGCTTTCATTTCCCGGCTCATACCAAGCGCCTCTGCCTGAGTAGGAAGACTCCTTCTCTTGGTGAGCTTTAGCCACGGAACTCTCATTGCCTTTCCAGGCACTGTGCCTGCCATTCCTTGGGAGGGAACTTTCAAAGCCGTTCTTTTGACAGCGTTGTTTAGCAAAGCCTTCAGATGAGTGGCCATTTTGGGGAGCCTTGCGAGATTTCTTCAAGTCAGTCCTCCGCTGGTTGGACCTGTCCCATGCCTGGCTGCCAGCAGTGTCCACCCAGTGAGAATCATCATGACTAACCCCAGTGACTTGGCCCTTGGCCACTCGACCAGTCCTCACAGACTTGGCAGTGCGGTCCTGAGGTAGAATGCTCTCTGAAAAGTGGGAGTTTCGGATGTGATGTCCCCAACTGAGACTGCTGCTGCTGCTAGAGCTGCTGGTGCTGCTGGACTCAGAGTTGGAGTCTGAGTCACTGTCCACGCTGTAGGGCTCTGCTTCACGACGAGGCTTCTTGTCAAGCTTTTTGATTCTCGAGTTTCTGGCACCTTGGCGTCCCGACTTTACATTTCTAGCCACTTGTGGTGGTTGCTCAACAGCCTGTGCCGCAGGTTTAGGCTCTGGTCCCTGCTGCTTTTGAAGCAATGATTTCATAAAGTTCATACTGGCTTCGCTAGCAGTTTCCCGATTGCCTTCCTTAAGCAGCCGAGACAGGAATGGTGTCAGCAAAAAGTTGCTCCGACTAGACTTTACTTTCTTCTTGACATTTGTCGACTGGCTTTGTGTGGCTGACTCACTGTGAGTGACCACAGGGAAATGACCAGAGGTGCTTGGCATTGATTGACTACTTTCTTCCAACTCAGACATGCATGTGCTTTGCAAAGCAGATGTGGGTGGATTCTTCTCCACCTCATGGATTCTGGCCACCTGTGCTACATTGCCTGCACAGGTTCTGGCTCTCTGGTGCTCTTTGACATTCTCACCTCCATCCTCCACTCCTATTCCCAAGCCTGCTGAGACATGGAGAGGCTGGGTTGATTTGGAGTCATTTCCTACCTTGTTCAGTGAGATTTTTGAATCCTTAAATGTGACTGTTGTCACAGCTAGAGAGTGATTCTCACTCACAGAGGAAAGAGTGGTTTCACTGGAATCCTTGGTGTGTGTTGAGACTCTCAACCTCAAATGGTCCTCTCCAATGGAGGTGCTTGGGACAGATTTGCTACGTGTGGCAGATTCAACCTTTACACTTGGAGACTCCACATGCACTGTGGACACATCCACATTTTCAGTCTGAGCTTTCACACCAGAAGAATTGCTCTGATCAAACCTGGACACTGGCACTGCCTCCACATCCTCAGATTTCCTCTCTGCCTTGCTTTCCACCACCTTCTCTCCCCTCAGGTGCCTGCACTGCCTCTGAATGGTGCCATAGGTACTGTCCAGAATTTTCGAGACCGCTTTCTCAAGCTCCGAGGTCACCCAGTCTGGTTTGCACTTGTAGGACCCAATGGAATCGAGCAATTTGCTTTCACCCCCAACCAACATGGACATAGCTGCTGCCTTCTCAGCGGTGCCGTCAGGTAGCTGTGTTCCAGTGGCAGCCGGACTTTCACCGAGTTGTACAGACCCGTCATCCATGACTTTCACCTTAAGTTCCCCAGCAGTTTTCTGCAATGATATCTCTGTCTCTTCAGGTGGAAATGCAGCGGGAGCAACTGGAGCAAACAGTACTTCATGGAGTTTCTGTCTTACAACAGGTTCCAGTTTGACCTCCTGTTGGGACAAGGGTGGACGGTAGGCTCCTGACCCTGCATCCATCTGTGGCACAGTCACCACGCTTCCATTGATTCTCTTGCTCTGCTTGTCTGGGTCAGCACCCCCCACTGAAGCAGTCTCAGTGGTATCGACCTGCTGCACAGTTACTGAGGGCTCCTGTTTGTTTTGGGATTCACCTTTCTTTTCTTTATTTCTATGCTTCTTGGATTTGGATTTTTTCCTGTTCCTACCAGCAGGCTTGAGACTTGCAGAACCAAAGCTTTCATACTTGGCCGTGTCCTCACATGGATCAAGCCAGTCATCATTGTAAGTCACTAGCTGCCTTCTCGGAGGAGGCTTTACGGAGGGTGGCTCTATCCAGACCTGGCCATCGTCAGGCACTGTGGCCAACTGACTCTGCAGTCCTGCAGATGAAGCTGCAGTGCCATTCCCCTCTCTGTCAGAATTTCCCCCCGACAGAGCCATTTTGTCACCAGTCTTCTCTGCAGCAGTGTTCAAAGCAAGCCTCTCCTTGTCACTGCTGACTGAGTCTCTCTGGCTGCTGCTGCTTGTAACTGAAGAATTTTCCTTCATCTCAATTTCCCCTTTGAGCTTTTCCACAACTACTGATGCATTTCTCACAGGCACAGCAGCCTTGCTGTTTTCCACAACTACTGATGAATTTCTCACAGGCACAGCAGCCTTGCTGTTTTCCACAACTACTGATGCATTTCTCACAGGCACAGCAGCCTTGCTGTTTTCCACAACTACTGATGCATTTCTCACAGGCACAGCAGCCTTGCTGTTTTCCACAACTACTGATGCATTTCTCACAGGCACAGCAGCCTTGCTGTTTTCCACAACTACTGATGCATTTCTCACAGGCACAGCAGCCTTGCTGTTTTCCACAACTACTGATGCATTTCTCACAGGCACAGCAGCCTTGCTGTTTTCCACAACTACTGATGCATTTCTCACAGGCACAGCAGCCTTGCTGTTTTCCACAACTACTGATGCATTTCTCACAGGCACAGCAGCCTTGCTGTTTTCCGGATCAACAATTTCCTTGCTGGAATTCTGGGAAGATGGAGAGTCAAACCAATCTTCATCATATATGACAAGTGACCTATTTCTGGAAACCACACTCCTTGGCTTGTTTCCCCACGTGTCATCAATGTCCTCAGACCTCTGCGGTGTGCCGACATTTTCAGGTGAGCTGACAGGAAGTCCAGGTCTCTTGGTGTGGGTGGTGGGAAGATCATTTTTGTCATGGGTCGTCACAGGCTGTTGCTCCAACAGCTTCTCATGGGCAGGCTGCTTTGCAGAGCCAATTTCCCCATGTGGCATGCAGTCCTTCAATCTCCTGCGTGCTGGCTTCTTTGCTTTCCTGGCTTTCATTGCTGAAGTGTGGGCAATGGTTTCTTGCTCCTCTGCTTTCCTGGCTTTCATTGCTGAAGTGTGGGCAATGGTTTCTTGCTCCTCTGCTTTCCTGGCTTTCATTGCTGAAGTGTGGGCAATGGTTTCTTGCTCCTCTGCTTTCCTGGCTTTCATTGCTGAAGTGTGGGCAATGGTTTCTTGCTCCTCTGCTTTCCTGGCTTTCATTGCTGAAGTGTGGGCAATGGTTTCTTGCTCCTCTGCTTTCCTGGCTTTCATTGCTGAAGTGTGGGCAATGGTTTCTTGCTCCTCTGCTTTGGAGTCTGGTTGTTCCCGAGTATTTTGCGTTGAGAAATCATTTGAGCTTCTGTCATCCCAAAAATCATCTCCAGGGTTCTGTGTCCTTTTTCTCTTGGAGGAATCTGATCTGCCATTGTTGGAGACACATGGAGCAGGTGGGCTAATTGCAAGTGACAGATGCCGAGGAAATGATTTTGTGAATGAAAACTGAGACTGAGCTCCTGACCCGCTGTAAGAAAATGCACTTACAGAGAAAGTCACCACAGACTTCTTGGATGGCACGGAAAAGATGTTTGGTGCTGGCACACTTCCAGTCTTAGGACTAACCTCCTGCAGTGAGCTACTGATCGCATTTTCCGGAAGGAATGGAGCTTGTTTTGTGAGGTCATCGAGCAATCTCTTTCCTTCCTGCACAGAAAAATCTTCAGACTGTTCATTTGTCCTACAGGATGAGCCAATGGGACTGTCTCCATTGTCAACCTTCTCTGAAGGAGAGAGGTCACCATCTACATCGGCTCTGGTGGAGGGGCCTTCTGCCACCAACTTCAAGCGGCTGCACACTGAGGACATAGACAAGTCTTGATGCTTGCCTCCTTCACTCCCAAGGCAGCATGAGGCCTGAGGCACTTTGTCAAAGGCACACAGCGTGTCCCCTCTGTTTCCTGCACTGGGCATCTCAGCTGTGGCTGGGAAAGCATCTTTTCCTGTTAGTGTTGCAGACACTCTGGATTCACCAGAAGCGCCTCCAGTTTGAGATGTAGACTCAGCAGAAGCCGTTCCTTTATTGCTGTTGCAACAATCTGTCTTGGATTTCTGCTTGGGCTCATTAGCAAGTTGTACAGCACTATCCTGTAGTGAAATCTCATTGCGACTTGCAGTTGCCCGACTCTCAATCGCATCTTCTCCTCCACAGGGTCCTTTGACATGACCATTGATAATGGCAACAGGTTCAAGGGAAGAATTCTCCTCTCTACTCTTGACATGACCATTGATAATGGCAACAGGTTCAAGGGAAGAATTCTCCTCTCTACTCTTCAACTTTGACTCTGCTTCACTGGTGGATGCAGGAACTGTTTCTGCCTGAGCAAGGGACTGTGGGGTCTTGACAGAACTGCTGTTTTCTCTCGGCTGCTGGTGCAGTGTGCCAGACAGGCTGCCAGAGGAGCTAGCAGCTGCTCCTGCACTGGAGTGGCTGGGGCTGCATGCAGTGACTGCACCGTCAGGCTGCACAGCCGAGGCAGGGCAGGTGAGGATGGATTCCGAGGTGACCATCTGGTTCAGGTCTGCTGAAAGCTCCTGCTGAGTGAAGTCCATGGGGATGGGATCTGGTGAAAACAAGAGCACAATGGGTTCCATCCTAGTTGTTTAGCTGCTATTAAATATCAACATCAGAAACAAATAAAAACTTTTTTTTTTTCGGGGGTGTGTTGTGTGTGAAAAAATTTTCAGGGCCAAAAGGATGACAAGTGGTCTCTAATGACAGGTTTAAACCCTTTTATCATGGGTAACAAGTATTCTCATTTAGGCTGAGCACCCACCAGCACAAAAACTTAAACAGCATAGATGGAAGCAATAATCATTTATCTGTTGCATCCTGAAGTTTCAGGTTGATTGAAGATCAAACAAGAGAGTTATTGACATTTTTCTAAAACCAAGATTTTGCATTTTTGAGTTGGCGACCTCTGGCAGAAACTGCTGCTTTGAGTTGGCAAATGTCAGTCAGAAAATGGTTAAGCAAAAATATTTTTGAATCTCTGCCTCTGTGTCAAGAGTAATCACACATGACACAACTTCCAGCATTCATGCATTTGCTTATTCTACCATTATTTGAACACTTAAACGAGCAACTGCAAATTTACATACTTACAATCCAGTATGTCTACTTCTGACATACACATTAGAGGAGAGGGAAAGGCATCATCCCTGAGGCAAAACATACATCAAATAAACTCTCTTGAGCTGTAACAGTCTAAATAAGGCTTTGAACACAATACTTTGTCATAAATAACAAAGCCAGAGCTTCAAGGACTGCTTCATCCCTACCAAGTCATGGCGCACAATCCATAGTGAAGAGCCAGCTCTGATACTGCCATTTTCTACACACCCAACACCACTGATGCCTAGAGGCAAAGGTGATGGCACTGGTTTCCTACAGCAGCCCATCACCCATGCCTGGGGCTGACACCTACCTGGAAGGGGCAGGATGCGGGTGTTGTACTTCCTCTCCACAGCCTCAAGCTCTCTCTTCTCCTCTCCAGCACTGACGATGACCACTGAGGCACCGAAGCTCCCTGCAAAGGTAAGCACCACAATCCATGACACAGCAGCAATGTTCATCTTTTAAAACCCTTTCTCTTCTGAGACAGATATAGCCATGGTACAAGGTTCAGTCTTTTCTGTCCACACCCTGCCGGGGCCGACTGGATGCCTTCTCCGCCCAGAAAAGACTGACTTGTGTACCATGGCTATATCCGCTGTCTGAAGGCAAAGGGTCAACAGTTACAACCAGGTCACTCACATGTTAAATTTTTTTTAAGCCTCACTAAACATAGCTTACATGCAATTATATGCATGAAAATGCATGTCATTTATCCATTTTTCACGAATAAAAAGTTTTCCCAACAGACATTTCTTTCTTATTCAACACTGTCACATAATGATCATCAATGTCATGGCATAGCCAGGTGGTCAGTGCTTCCAACAATCCTCTCTGTGACTAGCAATCATGTGACCTAAGCCGCTTGCCACGTAACTGGCACTGCACTGCAGCAACCTGAAGTGAAAGTCCCTACCAAAAAAACTTTAAGAACCCTGTACATGAATAGGAACGAACTTTTTTTTTCTTTCTGATAAGAATATCTTCAACAGGATTCTGGGTATGGAGAAGTTTGTCATTTATCTTTAGGATGACCTACCATATCTTCCTGCTCGGCCAGTGCGGTGCAAGTATGTTTCGTGTTCCTTGGGAACATCCAGATGGATGATGAGGTCCACCTTGTCGGCGTCTATGCCCCTGGACGTCTGCAAACACAAAGCCAACATTTGGGATGAAATACATGCAGCAATTTATCTGGAAAGGAGGGGTTTGGTTGTATGTAAGCATATGCTGTGCATGTGAATGAAACAATGCATTGACTGACAAAAGAAAGGGACTTACCAAGAAAGAGAAAATTCACATCTGCACATGAAGATGTAACAAAACCACTGACAAATGTGACCCCGCACCACCAAACCAGTCTTAAGGTGGATTTTATCATTTTTGAGATGTTTATATATTTTTTTTTCTACAGAGTTTCCTGATTAATTTGACACCAAAACGAACATGGTAGCTAAAAAATTGTGGAAGTTATAACGAGTTGAAGTTGAAAACTCAGTCGCGACTTGTTTTGAGAAAACGGACCTCAAAGTTTTGCATGCAATCCTCACACATTCTCCTTAGCAACAGGGTCTTAGAATTATCCAATCATCTTGATTTTTTGCACAGCAGAAGAAACGAAAGATAGCGCGCGAAAGACCATGTGTTGAGTTTCTGCAAGGGTTACGTGTTGTTTTGCAGGGTCAAAATTGGTCGCTTTTGGCAAATAAAAATGTTCTAAATTATCACAATTATAACTTTAATTAATTATTTAATGCACTTAAATACATTTTTAAGACATAAACCTTATACCATTTTATAGATTAATTTTTAGAGAATGCAATGAACCGAAAACCTCAATTTCGCACAGGCAGACCCCCACCACCTTCAGAGCTGTGTAGCGCTGTTTCGATGATTGCGAGTTAAGACTGGTTTCCAGAAATGGGTCACAAATGTGTGTGTGCGTGCGTGCGTGTGTGTGCGCACATGTGTGTGTGTGCATGCGCGCGCATACACGTGCGTGAAAGTTAACAGACATTTTCCAGACTTATCAGATCAATCTTCTATGAAATCTTCACAAACACCAATGTTTCTGAGACTGCAACCACTGCATTTGGCTATGGCAATAGAAAAAACACTTTATCACCATACTGAACAAGCCCAAGCCACTGAACATCCAAAGGCCACTGCCTCATTGCAAGACTTGTATCACCAGGTGCTACAGAACACCATGCAGAAAAGCAGAGACCAAAGGGACATGCTGCAAGCGTAGTCTGGAAGAGATGACAGCAGGGCAACAGAGGTAGCAGGAGGAAGGTACCAGGTCAGTGGAAATGAGGATGCGGCACTGGTAAGACCGGAGCTCATCCATGGCTGCCAGACGCTTGGTCTGATCCAGGCTGCCTGCTATGCAGGCTGTTGGCCATCCCTGACTCTTCAGCTCCATTGCCAGGTTGTTGGCCCTGCAGGATGCAAAGGGCACAGTGATCTCACTGTGGCTACTGTCATTCAAAAAGGCAACAATACAATTTCTGGCACATGTATGCACTTGCACGCATGCATACATGCACTTGCATACACACACGTGCATACACACACACAGACATACACATGTGCATACACACACACACACACAACCACACACACAGATCCTTGACTACAAATCCTTTTTCTGCCTAACTGAATTTCCCCCCCCCCCACTCCATTCCTGTCTACATATCCCCACGGGAGACTTAAGAATCTGATGCCTAAAAAACCAAAGCACTAAATGTAAAATCACTTTTAGAACTTTGCATTGAGAATTTCTGAGGAAACCTGCAGGATTCACTAGTCGCTGACCTGTTCTGCAGGTTGGAGAAGATGAGGCACTGCTGGAAAGCCATGCTAGACAGCAGGCGCACCACGGCCTCAGACTTGATGTGGAAACTGTTGTTGGGCAGAGGGTGGTACTGCACCAGCAGGTAGTACTGCTTGACCCCTGCACAGACAGAAAATCTTCATGCAATACCCTGTCCTGTCTCAGATAAAATAAAGCATGTTGTCACATGCAGATACACAATACCAGTATGTAAAGACACCATCAAGGACAAGTATAACTGCTAAGTTAGTAGCTAGCTAAGCTACTGCACATGCACTAATGGAAATTATTGTCTCAGCACTGAACATGGATTCACATAGCACAGACTCAGTTTTAAGAAAATAAAAAGGCAACAATGTAACAATTCACCAAAAACATTATGTGTGAAAAAGACCAGGGCCCGTATTCACAACGGCGATTTATCGGCGATTTATTTTAACCTCGATTTATCTCTAAACTCAGATGATTCCAACTGCCTGTTCCGCTCTCCCTTGGCTGGAAACCAGTATATATAGCAAAGCGCAACCTAGGATTCTCTGACGAGCGTACCTTATCTAACCGATCAAGATAATGCGGGGCTAGGGGATAAATCGAGTGTTAAAAAGATAAATCGCCGTTGTGAATACGGGCCCAGGACAACTGCTTTACTGCCACTCAGCACTAGGATAAAACATATTAGACAACACAGCCTCCATACTTCAGTAAATACCAGAGAGATCTACACAGAAAGCTCCTATCAAGATGCATGGATGGATGGATGGATGGAATTTGACTAATTTTCAGCCTTTGCAGGCAATATAAAGCTAATGATTACGAAAAATCACAAGACAATGTTACAGTAAGAGCACTTCAAAGTCACATTTTGCCTATTTTTTCATCTCTTACGAATTGTGTAGGGAGACACGGGGGGTCTATTCTTACCCCCAACCCACAGGTGGTCACCTACCCAGAAGAGCGGGGTCTGTGATGTTGAGACGGAGAAAAGTAGGGTTCCGCATGTACTTTGTCAGGTGCTCTGCCAGGTACTCTGGGTATGTGGCTGACAGGGCCAGCATCTGCTTGTTCTCAGGGAGTGTAGAATAAATCCAGCTGGAAAAATATTCACCGTGCAGTATGAGCAGAATTCAACTTTCAAGATACAAAACAGCTATGAAATATTTTTTAAATTCTACATTACAAACAAGAAGGGCAAAGCCCATACGACTCACATGCTTGACCTTGACCTTTATATGACCTTGACCTTCAGGTGACCTTCAAGGTCAAGGTCAAACAACTAAACCTACCAATGACATCATACACAAAGAAATGCTTTACACATTTTTCCTACCAAAATACATGTGACCTTGACCCAAGGTCAAGGTCATCCAAGGTCATGCAACACAAAGCTGTTAATTCAAGACATAGGAAGCACAATGGTGCTTATTGGCACTTTCTACCATGAGATATAGTCACTTTTAGTGGTTCACTACCCCATTTTGGTCACATTTCATAAGGGTCAAAGTGACCTTGACCTTGATGATATGTGACCAAATGTGTCTCATGATGAAAGTATAACATGTGCTCCACATACTTATTAAGTTTGAAACAGTTATCTTCCATAGTTCAGGGTCAAGGTCACTTCAAAATATGTATACAATCCAACTTTGAAGAGCTCCTGTGACCTTGACCTTGAAGCAAGGTCAACCAAACTGGTATCAAAAGATAGGGCTTGCTTTGACCTATATACCACTTGTAGCTAAGGTCGCCATTCTCAATAACGTGGGAGAAAATTGGGAAAATGTGAAAAATGACTGTTTTTGAGACCACATTTATGGCTCCTGTGACCTTGACCTTGAAGCAAGGTCAAGTCACTATGTATGTTTTTTGAGGCCTTGTCATCATACACCATCATGCCACATTTGGTGTTGATAGACTTAATAGTCTCCGAGAAAAATCCAACGTTTTTTACGGACGGACGGACGCCCGGACGGACGCCCAGACGGACGGACGACACGGCTCAGTACATAGACTCACTTTTGCTTCGCATGTGAGTCAAAAAGACAAACCTACATGCCATTTTATCCAAGAATGTAAAGTGTAATAAACTTCTTGGAAGCTGTAATGTGCATGTCCACTTACAACTAACTAGTGGCAGTTTTTGCAGTCAAAATTTCCCATATTAGGAAGCTTCACCTATGTCATTTAGCAAGATAAACTGTCACCAAATTATGGTAGTCTTAAAACAGATGAAATGTAAGAGAATGACTGCTCATTTCACAATGCATGGCAAACTCACTTGATTTGTTGCTGAAAGTCTGCCTCAAGAAGTTTGTCGGCTTCATCAAGAATCAGCATCCTGACATTCTTCGTCTTCATTACTTCCAACTCAATGAGCTGCTTAATTCGGCCTGAAAGACAATGAAAAGTTTGTAACATCATAAGCAAATAGACAACATGCCTACAGACGGGTAGTGCAAAATCATTATACTCTTAATTTTGGTGGATTTTCATATCTTTCCAAATTTGTAGTCATGCCAATATACTAACTAATGTTGACCATTAACCCATTTAAGCCTGTCGTCCTTTAAAAAGGACACTTATGTTTTCCCATCCTGATTTTTATTAAAGAGTCTGAGATAGATCTAAATCACTGATTGGTGTTAGGGAGGTAACAATGTTTCAGAAGCCAAGTTGGAGAGAGTGATCTCTCTTGACAGTAAAGTGTCATGGTTGACACCATTCAAAATTCACGTGCTGAGGTGATCAAGATGAGTTCCCAAACAATGTAAGGCTTTATTTTTTTAATTAACAACATTTTTAATAACATTATTGAAGACAATTTGTATATAAAGGCATAATCTAAAACTGTATTTTTGCTTTTGTGAATTTAGTCCATAGTTTGTGATATAGACAGTTTAGATCTGCTGTCCTTTAAAAAGGACGCTAGGACTGAATGGCCAGAGGTTTTTTATGTATGGTTTGGATGTGTTTCAGATTCACTGTGAACGATGTTATTGATATGCTGGATGATGATGACTCATTTCAAAGAGCTGACATCTTTCTTGACCCTCCTGATGTTGATGAATTGACTAATGAGGATAGTGGTGATGAAGATGTGTGCCATCAACAACCTGTCCGGACGACAACTGACTGCCAATGCTACCGCTACAATCGTGTCACGAAGTGGAAGAAGTACACTGGCAGAGGAGAACAGTGGTGGTGATGGAGATGTTCCTGATCAAGAGTCGTCTGAAGACGAAAATGTCCACGTTTCTCTCAAGCTGGGGACGACCTTCAGCACTCCTCCTCCCCCAGCACACCCAGGGCAGTTGCCTCCATGTGTCCACCCCTCCCCCAGCACACCCAGGGCAGTTGCCTTCATGTGTCCAAGATGTGGGTGCTGGCCACACCCCTTGGGTACTGCGTCCAGTTTGAACCCTACCAAGGCGCAAAAGGCAGGCAAGCCAATGCAGATGAGTATCCAGGCATTAGAATGGGTGGAGCGGTGGTGGTTGATCTCATCTCTAAGCTCTAGCAAGAGGAGCTGGACGACTGCTACCATCTGACCTTTGATAATTTATTTACATCTCTGAAGCTGGTTGACAAGTAAGAAGATTGGATGTACAGGAACAGTTCGTGCCAACAGGAATGAGAAGTGCCCACTGAAATCCATCCATGCTATGAAGAATACCCAGAGAGGCACCTACGACTTTCAGCAGGCAGAAAAAGCAGGACTCAGAAGTGCTCGTGGTTTGATGGAACGACAACAGCGTCGTCAACATTGTCTCAAATGCAGCAGGAATCAACCTTTTGCAGTCAGCCTCCCGATGGTCAAGGGCAGAGAAAAAACGTATCAAGATCCCGCAGCCCTTCCTGATCAAGCATTATAACAAGACGATGGGCGGTTGCGACAGGATGGACCAGAATATTGACAAGTACCGTGTCTCCATAAGATCCAAGAAATGGTGGTTTGCCATCTTCAGCTTCTGTCTAGACCTGTGTGTGCAGCAGACGTGGCACATGTACAGGGCAACACCTGCCTCAGAGTCCATGCAGATGGATCTCCTGGCAGTTCGGCGTTCCATCGCCCACGTCTACCTCAAGAGGTCACAAGCTGCTGCCTGCCTTGAGCCCCCCAACCACCCTTTTGGACGTGTCGCAAAGCTGGACAGAATAGTTCCACCAGCAATCAGATATGATGGGTTGGATCACCTGGTGGAGCACATCCCCAACCAGAGAAGATGCGCACACTGTGGCAAAAAGGTCAAACAAATCTGCCTGAAGTGCGATGTCCTACTGCACCGAAAGTACTGTTTTGTGGCATTTCATACTCCTGTGTAATGTGTGATTGACAACTTGAACTCTCACAATGAAAGTGAAGTGCTGTGACATGCTGTGTAAAATCGTTGAAAGCAACTTTGTTTGCCCAGATTGTTCACATTAGCAGGATAACAGGATGGCATTGGTTCAGAAGATTATTTTGTTTGTTTTTGTTTTATTTTTTTTTCTCGAATTTTCAAATGGACAGTTGATCCATTACTTTGCATTGTTAATAAACCAAAAGTTCAAAACTTCTTTAAAAGCAAGTGTTTGTGGTAATAAAGTTTATTAAAATGTCGTAGAAACATGTTCCTTTCACTATTGTGCATGCGCAAAAAACCTCTACCCTCTCGATCCTAGCGTCCTTTTTAAAGGACGTTTGAAATAAATGCTGTAAACACAAGAAAAAGTTCAAAAATCAAAAAATAAATGCATATTCAGTCTTAGCATTTTATTTGCTATTGGGAAAAAATAAAAAAGTAAAAATTTAAAATCTCGGCATAAATGGGTTAATAGCACGAAATGTGCCTCAAAATGCACCAAAAACTTTGAAGATGTTAGTGAGCAGAAGCAAATCTTGTCCACATGTCATGATCTGAAATTCATGCAACATGGATTTTCTTTGTGTCCCCATTCTTATTTTCTTTAATTTACCAGATAGGTCAGCTTACAGTATGATATTATCCAGACAAAACAGCTCCATTATGTTGTCATTTACTATGATACCCCTCTGTGGCATATCATGCTATTGGAAGTTTTGCTGGTAGAGATATTAAACAATGCCTTGAAAAGTATTTCAAACACATCCTGATTCAGTCATGACTAAAACAGATGACCTCTACAATTAGTCACACCACATTTCAAGAAGAACTGGCCTGAACAAACAGACATGGAATTTTTCAAGTTCTGTGAATGTGGCTGGTTGAGCAAAATATGTAGCTTTCTTCCATCAGTTGAGCAAAGGTTTGTAAAGCAACAGAGAGACTTTCCTCTGTGAAGGAGAAATTCAGAAGAAACACTCCCAAGCCGATTATCATGACGCTTTAGCCCTCCCATCTGGCAAATGACTCCAGTCAGTCAGTACCAGGACTGAGAGACAAGAAATCTTTCCTGCTGCAGGCATTAGCTCTTCTGAATGAACGACACTGCAGTCTGATCTGTTTACACCACTCTCCTTGTATGTGCATGTAAGTGTGAGCCTGCACTTTCCTGTGTGCATATGTGAGTGCAGTAATGTGCAGGTGCATGGAAAGAGCGAGTATGTGTGTGTGTGAATGTATGCGTGTGTGTGTCCGCGTGTGTATGTGTTTGTGATGGGATGAATGGATGGATAATGTTTTATGGCCTATCAGCCTTTGTAGACTATGTAAGGCCATTAAAGCACGAAAATCACTAGAACAGTTCAGAGTAAAGGCAAATCAAGTCAACATGTCCCTATTTATTCGCCTCTTACGAATCGCGTAGGGAAACGCGGTGGGTTAATTCTTACCCCGAACCCACAGGGGGAGTTTGTGATGGGTGTGTGTGTATGTGTGTGTCTGTGACTGTGTTTTTGAAAACTACTTGATGTTGTTTCTCACAACATGTGTGTGCAGATGCGTGGGGTGGGTGTATGTGCATGTGAATGTATGTGTGTGTGCATGTCTGCATGTGTGAGTGTGGTGTGTGTGGGTGCGTGTGTGTGTGTGTGTAATTTGCTCATTGTCACTCTCTCAGAGTAATTTCATCTTCCCAAAATGCTTTGTCTATCTACTCTTAAACAGTGATGCAATTCCTTATTAAAATTGCTTAATACCTTTCATTTTCCTGTATATAATATCACATGTTTTTAAAATCCCCCTATTGATTTCTGTCCTGTAACGTAAAAATGGAACTGTGTACAGATTCTTCCCCCTGAAAGCTTTAATAAATAATAGTATTGTAATGTAGTGTGTTGCATCAGGTACCTAGATAAACAGTTGTGATGGCAGCATACCCTGCATAAGGAACACAAGGACAGTCCTCATACAAATCAGCAGATATTACACTATCACTGTATCAGGTGATATTGGAAGGATTTTTAGTCCCCCTGGACTGAGGTAGCTTTCGCTGCAAAATCATAGTACTGTCTTCAGAGTGTATATGAGGCAATGTCAAAAGGTGCCGTTCTGAAGTATGCTGTTTTTTAAAGGCTGTAACTATTTTTTAAATAAACTATTTATCAAACACATTCTGTGTATGCTTTCTTGATATATCAAAGAGGAACTGTGAGATAATTTATACTCTTAGGCAATGGGTAAGTATTTTTAAAAAATAAAATCAAATGAAAAAATACGAAAAACGAGGCTGCATTTTCTACTTCCGTTTGATGTGTGTTGGGATTTGTTGTTTTAACGACAGATAAACAAATAATTTTGTATCGAATGACTGTGAATGACAGGTAAATATATTAAACTCTTTATTTACACTCACTTTAATGGGATATAAAAAAGCCTTCCTTGCAAAAAATGCCTTAGAAAAGTTACGTTTTTTTGTGACCTGTGTTGTCACAGAAATTTCGACTTTCCTTCGACGATTTAAGTTGGGTGTAAAACATGGATCGAATCAAAACAACGGAAATAAGATAAAAGAAGCAATATCCCAACTGGTTGACTGGGATTCAGTTGTTGATTAACTTCTTTTGTAGCTGTAGCAGATATATAGTGATTTTGTGTCACAAAGTCACGAATGACACGTCAGTAATTATTTTTTTCGGTTTTTCGGTTTTTGGTTCCGTTCCGCCTTTTTCATCAACCGGAAACGTAGCTGACAAAGCATGCTTTGGCGCGATATATTCCAGCATGGCAGACAGACGCTCTGGTAAGTTTTTCATTCGTGTCACGCTATCTTTTGTGGTCACAAAAACACACAGTCACAAAAGACACGCGATCTTGTTGCATAGGCATATTTATTTATTTTAATCAATCCTGTTTTGCACGATCGCTTGTTTCTTGTCATTCCAAATCAGGAAACGGTATCGGCATGTTGAATTTGCTTCGACCTGTGAAATTTCCATGATGTTGATTTGTGACTCAAATTGGCTTTTGTGTCACATGTCCGGAATGAGACTACTTATGTCATTGGAGAGAAATGCTGTTTGATAGTTTTCTGATGAGTTGACAAAGATTATCCACTATGTTTCACAAAAATATCATGCCACTCGTTTTGATTGAATGATAACGTTTTCAAAGAAATCTGCCAATGTTTCGTTTTTTTGTGACCATGACAACATGTGAAAAAGCCAGTGGTGTCACTTGTCAGAAAAGTTACACGAAATGAACAAGCTATGTCAATTTAATACTTAAATTGATTTTTTAAAGAACAGGATATATTGGATAATTCATGCATATTTCATTTGTATTAAAATGTATATGTGCCTGATATAACTGGAAATCATTAGGAGATGGTTGTGTTTTCATAGGTCACAAAAGTAACGTAAAATGGTTTGAATCACTTTTTTCATGAAACAGTATGAGTTTATGTGCATTGATGCATCATCATTTCTCTTCAGTTGTATATTCATGTGCAACAATGTATTAAATTTGTATTAGTACATTAATCAGGAAACATTCTTGTGTCTTTTGTGACAATGACGACATAATTTTTGTTTTTAGCAGAATTTCCCTAGACACACAAAGTCTCCCATTCATTAACTTATGTTATTTTGTTCTTGCTATAATGTGACAGTCATATGGAGAAATTATTGTTTTGCAGTTGACTTCTGGTGAGACCAGCGACCATGGCCTGAAAGGAGCTTGGGGAGTTTATCTTGTCCCGTGCAACCGTGGAAAATCCTTGAAGCGGCCTGACACAGATCGTGCCCCCTTCTTCCTTTTGGCCACAGACATCACTGAAGTGCTAGAGCAATATAACTTTGAAGAAGATGGGCGAACCATTCGCTATAACTTTCCGAATGTGGTGTTCGAGAAAAAGCCAAAGTCTTTAACTTGAAGAAGGATACATGTTCAAAATGAAACAAATCTGGCTAGCGTTAAGTTCTGCACATCATTATGCATGAAAAAATTAACTGTATTAAACAGTTAACTTATCAAATGAACGAATCAATTGGATCTGAATACAGATGACCATAATTCTCGTACCATGACAAGCGTCGTGTATACATGTAATGAATGAATCCATTGTACCAAGACGTTCAAAACCTTTTGTCAGCTTTTTATTGTTGCTGTATACCATATCCTCCGATAGAACACAACAATCCACGGAAGAATTTTGATCGCCTTCCCTCCTCTAGGCGACTCAGAAATCCGCTATGAACACACGTGTGTTGGTGTGTGTGTGTGTGTGCATACTTGCGAGCGTGTGCATGCAGCATTGCATTAGTGTCCATGTGTCTAATTTTCAAAAGACAATGATGTATGACCCCCTTTGGAGTATGTTTTGCAAGCTTATATTGCGTGCGGTAAACTTTAATTCCAGTTTCAGGAGTAAATCACTTGATATTGAAATCTAGTCATTGAAACTAGTCTGTGTTGTGTTGGCAGTTGAGTTGACCTTACCTCCTTTGGCTATTTTTCAAGTCTTGTCCCAGAGTGATAAACAAAAACAACTTGTTTAATGTGCTTGGTTCTTGTAAGTGGGCTCAATGCATTGTTCCCTAATGTTAATATTAAAAGTTTTCAGTTCTACATTCTATTATTACTGTTTTGCTAATCGAAACTGAAAACTGTGTGAAAAATCAATATTTTGTTGTCACGTGAAAAATGTCACAAATGACACAAACTTTCCTAAATTTCGGTATTTTCATTTATTTACAATAATAAAACCACCTATAAAGGAAGAACGCTGCTTTTTACAGACAAAGACAACACTAAATGTCCTGAAGTCAATGCAAGCTTTACTTAAACAATATGTAATGTCACGATTTTGTTGTCACGTTCAAAGAAAGTCACAAATGACACAAGGAGCCACAAAATTTGGTATCTTGTGTTGCTTACTTCAAGAAAATTCTACATTTGCAATGACTTCTGTTTCATACACAAGGAAAACAACCAATGTTGTGGAATCAATAAAGACATTACTTTCTTTTTGCAATTATTGTGACTCGTGAGTGTGTGACGACAAAATGTTGTGTTGTCACACAGGAAAATGTCACAAAAAAACGCCAATGCTTTCTTTAGTCTTTGCTGAGTTGCATTCTCAGTCTTTTTTATTTGTAGTTGTTATGCATTTGAATAAATATTTTTAAATTTACAGGCATTTTTCTTCTCTTATTGGTGTTACTTGTGTTCAAGAAACCATTGACACTAGCCTTTATTACCCGTGACATGTGACAACATGAAGCCGTTCTCATGTGCTAAGATTTTGTAATTAAAAAGATGGGATTATTGCTAATAACATCCTTTTACATATTGATACATAAATATATGTTAAATTGAGTAAAAAACATTTTTATATATTTGTGGGAGAATTTTTTTTGTCGTCACGTGTCACAAGTGACACACTTTAAAAGTGCGGACAAACATTCAATTAACTTTAAACTGAAGCAGAATTTATCGTCAAAACCTTCGAAACATTAAAGAAGAGTGTTTTAATGAAGCAATTCAATTAGTTTAGATTTCATCCAAATCAATATTTTTCAACGATGTCTCATTCTCACCTTTTGACAGTGGCTCATATCTCTAAGCATGAAAGCTTTGTGAAGGACACAAGTCTGTGAGTACCTGGAGTGCCGATGGCGATGTGGCACTTCCTCAGCTTGGCTTTGTCTTCCTGCAGTGGCAGGCCCCCGATGAAGGTATGGCACTCCAGCCCTGCCATCACCTTGCCGATGCCAGTCACCACGTCCCAGATCTGCACTGCAATTTCTCTAGTAGGTGCCAGTACCACAGCCTGCACAGAGAAATGTGACCTCTTTGCATTTGTGTGCCTCAGTCAAAGGTGACAGATACATGTGGGTATACTATAAGAGCAAGATATTTCACAATAATCTGTGAGTATAGCTCGTACAATGTGCATACCGAAAAGTCAGATATGCAATTGAAGCACTGAGGGGAGGATGCTACAGATTAATAACTCGTGTACACACAAATGTGCAAACATCACATACATGCACACACGCACGTGCGCGCACACACACACACACACACTTACACACACGCCACCCCCACACCACAGAGTAACTGGTGTTAGCATGTCTTCTGTTGTTGCATAGGATCTTCATTGGCAGCCTGAATTACCTGCAGGGCAGAACTCTCCAGCTTGATGTTCTCCAAGGCCACCACAGTGAAAACACAGGTCTTGCCTGTGCCTGATTTGGCCTGCACAATCAAATCTGCAAAGCAAACGAAACAAAAACTTGACATGTCTGCAGAAACTATTTGGTGATACGACTCATTACCGTATCAACAATTATCACTATACTCCCACATAGAAAAATCAGATTCAACAGGTTTCTTTACGACTGGAATTTGAAATGGACGCATGAATAGTGTCGAATGACTACGATCCACCATGACCTCAGTTCTCGAGTCCCTTCCTCACTTCAGTGCAAGCTTTCAGTTCAATATCGGCGATCGTAAAGTAACTCATAAAAATTAAAATGCAGTGGGATGAAGCAGGCAGAGATTAACAACGAAACTCTACACGAACCTGGATGTAACACAGATACGACGTGAGCAAGTATCGCCATCGGTACTCGTAAAAGTTTTATAAAATCCCACCTTCAGTTCTACATAATGTGCATGTCGTAATGTACGCGATGTCTTCATTGCGATTCTTTCGATATGTTTATAACGGGGAGGGGGTGATGTCGTTATGAAGAACGTGAAGAAATGGCTTAATCCGCATCACTCTGGCGCTAGTTTTCAATAATAAACAACTTGTGCCTGCCGCTGTTGAGTGTTGTAATTGTTTTATCTATCACCCGTGCGTCTTGACTTGACACCGAGCGAGTCTCCTCGCGAATTCTACGCCACTGAAGCACGAAGAAACGAAGCAGCTCTCTTCAGGTTTTTTAGTGTGGCGTCCTCACATACAAAATATCGGTTTTATAAATAGTAAAAATAAAATACTGACAATAGAATTGCGTAGAACATTACCTAGTCCGCATCTTCCAAGTGGTATGGCTTTAAGCTGAATGGGTGACGGACGAATGAAGCCACAACTTTTCAGACCTTGCAGGACAGAGTCAGACAAAAGTAAACCCGAAAATTCGACGTTTTCTGATATTTGGACATCGCATGTTCTTTTCTTCTGAGTGATATCATGAGCAACCGCCATTTCTCTGTCAGCATTGGTCGACGTAAATCGTACGCAGAGGCAGATAATTCTCAACAGAGAAGAGCTACGGCATGGTGTACAAGTCACAGCGATCATCTTCAATCGGTGCTATGGATTGGTTGAGGTTTTCAGATTCAGCCAATGAAATAAACGTTTACATCCGAGACTTTGAACAAGGGGGTGTACTTCCTCTTTTGACTGCCACTTCCGCCTTGATGCTCGTAGGTGTACTGTCGACTGCATTCGACCAAAAAACGAGTCAAAATGTCCCATCAGACGGGAATTGAGGGTACGTTTACATATACTAGACTGCATTTTTGGCATGCAGGGCGTTGAAAACCACGGAAAGTGTCTTGCTACTTGGATTACTTGATTATGAATGTTTCGGAATGGGTGTGTACTCATTACTGAGTTGTCTTTCAAGTGATAAATCACGAAAGGTGTCGGACAAAAAGGTCCTCTGAATAAACGTTCAGCGTCACCACTTTTTATGTGTATACTTAAGGATGGTAAGCGAACGAGTGCGCCGCAATAGAAGTTAACCCGACTGATACCGGCATCTGACAATCTGTGTATTCAGTTTTCATTATAAAATGTGTGTAGCTGTCAACCACCCCCGACGTAAGTTTTCCCTAGATTAATGATGGGGAAAATTGGACTGAGAGAGAGACTAGTTGCGTGGTTGAATATTTAACAGCATCACAATGCTGCCTTTGATTTATCAGCCAAGGACGCTCTGTGAAATTATGTGCCCAAGTTTCTAGTAACTTGATCTTCTTCCTTTAATTTTCTCTGCCTGGGAGGTTGTAAGAAGTCTTTGCATGCTACTAACTTTTTTCTGTTTTACTTATTGAGATGCAGAAATGCGTTTGCATAGTTCTCTTATCACAAAGAATGTATGCATCACCTGAATGTCTGGAAGACGGTAAGTTATAATCCAATAAATGATGTATTAGGTATGTGTCATAACCTTGTTCATGAGGAAATTTCCAGCTTTGAATGCATTTGCATAAATGTGCATGCCTGTGCACACACACATTTGCATGCATGTGTGCTGGTGTGCATACACACACACACACACACACACACACACACACACTGTCACACACACACACACACACACACACACACACACACACACACACACACACACACACACACACACACACACACACACACACACACACACAGAGGCATTCATGCACAGAGAGAGAGAGAGAGAGAGAGAGAGAGAGAGAGAGAGAGAGAGAGAGAGAGAGAGAGAGAGAGATAGAGAGAGAGAGAGAGAGAGAGACTTTATACTTTAGACTTTATTTGTTTAGGCCAGTGGCCCATCACATGGGGTACAAAAATGACTGGCCACAGCTTCAAGCTGAGTGCAGTTTTGTGTCAAACAAAAGGCAAATTCAATAAAATACAAACAATTTACATTCCTAGGAGTTTGCAACAGTTTCTTATGTTTTCACGGTTAGAATTCTATGGGTATGAGTCCATCTTGATAACTTTAGATAGACAAACTGAGAGTCACGGATGCAGAAGTAAGGGGAAAGAATTGTGATCTTTTATCAAAAACATCAACATTTGTTGAGCATGAATCATTGAAATGTTGCAAAAAAGTAATGACAGCTAGTATTGGAACATCCACTCACCATTTGACAAGGCTTGGTAGCTGAAACAACCCATGTTAAGTATATGACTCCTTGCAAATCTCTGCACGTAGTGTACAGTTTATGCTTAACTGCAAAATCCTCTTGAGCATAGGCATAATACTGCTTCCAAGACATATACATAGTGTGTGTGTGTGTGTGTGTGTGAGAGAGAGAGAGAGAGAGAGAGAGAGAGAGAGAGATTGAGAGAGAGAGAGATTGAGAGAGAGAGAGAGAGAGAGAGAGAGAGAGAGAGAGAGAGAGAGAGAGAGAGAGAGACTCTAGCTGATCAAAATTTAAATACATGTAAGCATATATATCCATTACACAAGGTCTTGTGAACATGTGATAATATAATTCTGACATTTGGTCAAAAGTACAGAGGTGAGCAGAGGGCCAATTTCAATACCCATCAGTGAAACTTTGCCTCACAAACTCAAACTTCAACACATGCAGACTTCAAACTTGCTGTGACTTATTCAGAATTGAACAATGTTGCTAGCAAATAATTTTTTCTCTCACTAAAATTGATAGTTGTTGAGTTATTTGCATTTGTGTTAGGAATATTGAGTTTTGGGAAACAGAGAAAGTGTGACACATTCCAAAAGGTTCATTTTCAAGCTCTTTTTCACACACACAGAAAGTAAATCCTAATAATTATTTTCTGCCAGAGTTGTTTTTGGGAGACCTTCTTTTCAACAGACTTGCTGAGAAATAAAATTTGTAATCCAAAATAATAATTTTGATGTATAAAGTCTGTTCACAACATTTGTGTAAGACTAGCGCCATCGTCTTCAAAGGTTAAAATTCCACACAAAGATTTTGTCTTACCCCATGCAATCAGTGTCACTACATGCTACAATGGTTGTATTTCATGGTTAAGTTTTAAAAAATCAGAAAACTTTTGTTTTGACTTGATAAAACAACATTTTAACGACCGCGAAAAAAATTGTGTTAAGATTTTGCAACTTTATCTTCAAATAAATCAAACATGTTTTAATTTTTTTGGACATGAAGTGGATTTTCCTGCAATTGTGTGACAGCAAAATAAGTGTGTGTTGCAAAAATCTAGATATTTGATATATTTTAGGAAAAAAATTAAAACAAGTTCCGGGCGTTATTAGTTGTGTACAGACCAAAGTGCTCAATTTTGAGGGAAAACAGCTAAAATCAGATGGTGCGTGTATTATTATGTTATCAAGTTGTTGGTAAATAGGACTATAGATTATTCAGCTTTGCTGTGGTCTTTTTGTCAGGACTGACATCACACTCTGCATGTACTTTTAGTGAGGAAAACCATGGCAAGTGGAATTAAAAATGGTGTTAGTGTTGTGAACATCCAAAAAACACAAAAATCAACTTTTAAACTTGGTGGGGATAAAGAATAACAACCTTCTGGTTAAGTTCTACATTGTACAAGATACAAGATACAAGATACTTTATTGTCCTCATTGATCACAAGGAAATTCGTTTTGTCGGTGGCAAAAACATAATACATACATACAAAAACAAAAACAGTTCAACATTAATTAACTCAATCATATCGCTCAAGTTATGGAGTCCATCAGAGGCAATTCAATTTAATAATTTGAACACAGACACACTCTCAAGATTCCATTTAGGCACATTTTAAGAAAAAACACACTCTGTTCACAACATTACGCACACATCTGTGTGTGTAATGTTGCAAACAAACTTATCTAGCTATATACAGAAGGCAAAACACTAATTATACCAAACCACCATTTCATTCTACATGTATTATTACTATAAACATTCTTGTACAAGAATCAAACCAAAATTTTGTTTTTCTAGATCTTTCATGTAGTTCATAACATTACACCGTCAAAGTACATTTCAAGAGCAACAAATGTTCAATGGCTATTTTAAGTTTTAATGAATACATCAATGCTGACAGAATATTCAGTTTTGTTAAATTGAATGTTTTGGTGATCAGGAACTGTTTCATCACACTTTTTAAAATTGGTTTTGTTTTATGTTGTGAACAAAATGGTGTCATGTTATGAACAAACACGCACTTTTTATTTAACTGCACGTAATAAGAGCATGGTGTGCATGGGAAGGAGTGCAAACTGAAGCTGCCTTCTGTCTGCACGCACTGAAACCTTGTTTCTTATTCTGAATTCCAAATTTGTCACATAAATTAAAAAATTTCATTTATCACGGTGTTATGTTATGAACAGAAAATGATTAAAACTTTTGTTTTCGTTGTATGTAATGCAAATTTGTCAATATATAACTGCACGTAATAAGAGCATGGTGTGCATGGGAAGGAGTGCAAACTGAAGCTGCCTTCTGTCTGCACGCACTGAAACCTTGTTTCTTATTCTGAATTCCAAATTTGTCACATAAATTAAAAAATTTCATTTATCACGGTGTTATGTTATGAACAGAAAATGATTAAAACTTTTGTTTTCGTTGTATGTAATGCAAATTTGTCAATATATAACTGCACGTAATAAGAGCATGGTGTGCATGGGAAGGAGTGCAAACTGAAGCTGCCTTCTGTCTGCACGCACTGAAACCTTGTTTCTTATTCTGAATTCCAAATTTGTCACATAAATTAAAAAATTTCATTTATCACGGTGTTATGTTATGAACAGAAAATGATTAAAACTTTTGTTTTCGTTGTATGTAATGCAAATTTGTCAATTTTGATATTACAATTTAATGTTTACATTTTCAGATAGTCACTGCGTGACTTGGAATGTGTGAGTGTGATTATGGATGCAACAGATGTGTTGAAATGCAAGAAGTGTAAATTTTTTAAGGGTCGTGGGATCCGAGGTAATTATCTAATGCAAGATACATTTCAACATCATTGCTTTGTTTTAGGTTTGTGCATTTGATAGTAAGAATACAATCTAACCACTTTTTAAAACTAATGTGCAGTTATTTGATACTTTAAACATGATTTTCCGTGACACATTTTATCTTGGTGTAATGTTGTGTACAAAAAAATAATATCCTCAATGCAGTCTTTTCTTGCTGGTTTTGAGTTTAGTTTTGTGGTTGGAGTAAGAGTACTGGGTCAGTATGTAATGCCACAAGATGCAATATAAAAGATATCCCTTTCAAGAGGTTCCCACAGTGATTGTTTGAAAGTGTGACGGTGTTAATGTTGTGAACAGACTTGATCAGTATTTTTATTAATACAACCAAACTAAGCATCACCTGAAATTTTTATGTTGTGTAGTTGATTGTCATGACAAACTCTACCATAATCATGCACAATTACTATTATTTCACAAAGTTTATTTTCAAAAACATATGTCACAGCTCTCTGCTCACCTCTGTACTTTTGACCATTCAAACAATTAAGTCATGATTTGGGGGTAGGATGGGGGTGGGCAGGTAGCAAACAGAATTAGGCATGGTTGGAGATTGAGAGAGATGAAGAGAGAATTAGACAGATGAAATGAGGGAGGGAGGGAGGGAGGGAGGGAGGGAGGGAGGGAGGGAGGGAGGGAGGGAGAGAGAGAGAGAGAGAGAGAGAGAGAGAGAGAGAGAGAGAGAGAGAGAGAGAGAGAGAAAGAGAGAGAGATTTCTGTTAGCTGTCATGGCTTTGGTTTTTATTCCTCATGTTATTTTAATTATTAAGTTTGATGATATTAAATTTATGCTATTCATGAAATCTTTTGAAAGAGCTACATGTATACATGTGGAAGTCAAGCATCAAATCTGACTTATCTACTCAATGTTGATCATGCTTATGTCTCGCACTGTATTGCATAGCATGAAACAGGGAATTAGTTAATGGCAGCATTCTTTGTAGATTTCTCATCAGTGTTTTCAAGTACATTTAAGCAGTTTATTCTGTAACAGTTTATGTCCAGCAAATAGTAATTTTTCACTCTATTTGATTTATTTCTTTTTGCAGCAAATGAGGAACTGCGGAATTTTTTCGCCACAGAGAAGGACAATGTGCGCATGATAAAAGTGTTGATTGAAAATGGTAAGACCAATGATTTTAAAATAATTTTACTATTGACTGAATTGATTTTTCAGTCATGAGAAATCTGACAATGCAACGTAAATGGTACTGGCTCTTTGATTTGAAGAACTCTTCGAATTAGCAGTGCCAGTGGACTTGACCCTTCATGACCGAATGAAATGTGTGCATTACATCTTCCTTTAAAGTTGGAGGCAAAAGAGATATCTCAGCTGACAATTTCTGAATAAGATTTATCAAATGTTTGAAAATCAAGGGGGGAAAAAGGCCGTTGGCAAATTAAAACATTGATAGTAGTATAGCCTAGAATGTAACTTTCAAGCAGTGTTTACATATTGTGGAAATATTACCATTTGTGAGGGGTTGGGGGAATCTTTGTTAAGTGTAAAACCTTTTGAGGGCACCATAATCTCAAGACATGGAAAGCCATTTATCATATGCACACTAGTCAATAAAAGGTTCAATGGTTGAGCTATGACACTGTGTCCTTGAAAATTTGTGGTGAAATCTTGCTGGAAAACAGTGCTGACTGTATTGCCACATTGTTTATGACCAAATAGCTCTATGGTCAACAGTCAAAATGCAGTCTTTTTGTGTCATTTCAGAGGAGCTGACTTTGGGAGGCAGTACTACCCCTTCTGGTACATGGGAACAAGGTCAGCTTCAAATGTATTTGTATTAACTCTTACGTCCCTGTAGTGCTTTTCTCCACTCCGGACTGGTATTCATGTTCCATCCTTCTCTGCCCATCTTAGGCTACGTTTCATAGCTTCTTTGCAAGATAGCTAATTAAACTGTCTTTCTACATTACACTTACAAGGACTTAAGAGTTTAAAACTAAAATGGGTGGAGAAGGGTGGAACAGGGATACTAGTCAAAGGGTTGAGAATGACGCTACAGGGACTTAAAGAGTTAAGACAAGGGGCCTTCAATCCTCTTCATACTCTTTGTCACCATTAGATATGTGTTTGTTTGTTTAATTGTTTGTTTGGTGTTTGTTTATGCAAACTTTGATCAGTAGATATATCAAAAGTAGCATAGGTTTTTCTGTAAACTCTCAGGGGAGCATGCAACTAAGCTTCAGCTAAACTTGCCAAAGCGAACTTTCACAAGTTTCTAGCTCAACCTGGGTCATATCTAGAGGAATCCATGTTTTAATGGAAAGAAAATTGGCTAATGATGCATCCTTGGAGGATGATATGTTCCCAGAATTTTTTTGGGACAAGTTTGGCTTCAGTTTCCTCAGCACAGAGCTGCCAAGTGCTACGATTTAGGTGTAGCATGCTACGATTTCGACATGCTTGCTACGATGCTACGATGGTCAGGGAAAAACTATGATTTTTCTAAGCCTCGAACTGGACTTTTGACCGTCACGCAGAACACCCCACCCCCGCTTCACGCCGGTGGTTGAGCGCCCAGCGTCTTGGCAGCCCCCCCCCCCCCCCCGCTTCACGCCGGGGGTTGAGCACCCAGCGTCTTGACAGGGCCCCCCCCCCCCCCCCACTCCACGCGGGCGGTTCAGCGCTTCGCGTCTGCGCAAACATTGCCATTTTCCTTCTTGTGCGTGTGTGCTACGCCTATTTCTTAAATGCTACTCCAAAAAGCTCTGGATGCTACTCTTTGGCATGATGGTGGGTTGGCAGCTCTGTCAGCAGCTTAATGCAGTCAAGTTTCTGTCAGATAATAATCAGTTGGACATTTACTCATTCTTGTGTGTCCATTTAAGTAAATGTTTGATTTTCTTTTCCCATTTTGTTCAGATTATGACAAGGCAGTCCTTGCAGCAGTGGAGGAGAAAATGCCGTGCTACATTCTGTACAGACTGGACTCAAAAAACACCATGGGTTTTGAGTGGATTTTCATCAGCTGGTCCCCTGACTTCTCCCCCGTAAGATCTTGTAGATTGCCCCAGTCAACATAAGTCTTATGAAATGGTGTGAGTGTGTGTGTGCGTGCATGCATGCTTGCGTGTGTGTGTGTGTGTGTGTGTGTTTGCTTGTTTAAGATAAGTGAATGAAAATGCTTTTCACAGTACTGATGTCATTGAGGATAGATTTAATATGGAGTCCTACAGTCTCCTGCTCTCCTTAGTTATCGTGGTTAGCTACTTATGATAAGTTATGTCATCACATCACACTAGGATGGAGTAAACATTGCAAAGCCAAGTGTATGACCCTGAGATGAAATAAACTGTTTGAAATAGATAATAAAGTGTAAACACCCCACATTGATTTAGAAAGTGTTAGTTCAAAGTAATAGTTTATACCTCCCTTTTCTATGGAATAACAACACAAGATGTCTCTGCTCTCTCTCTCTCTCTCTCTCTCTCTCTCTCTCTCTCTCTCTCTCTCTCTCTCTCTCTCTCTCTCTCTCTCTCTCTCTCTCTCTCTCTCTCTCACCCTGATGTCATATTTACTCAAATCCTTACATAAGATTTTGATAAGGCATGGAGAGTGATGATTCTGCATCATGTGGCAGGCTGCATTTTGAGAGAGACTCATTCTGTGTGCAGGTGAGACATAAAATGTTGTATGCTGCCACAAGATCCACCCTGAAGAAGGAGTTTGGAGGGGGACAAGTGAAGGAGGAACTCTTTGGAACGGCCAGGGTAAGATGCCACGCCAACAATGCTGCCATCATACATTTACAGTAAGGGATGGAGGGGGACAAGTGAAGGAGGAACTCTTTGGAACGGCCAGGGTAAGATGCCACGCCAACAATGCTGCCATCATACATTTAGAGTAAGGGATGGAGGGGGACAAGTGAAGGAGGAACTCTTTGGAACGGCCAGGGTAAGATGCCACGCCAACAATGCTGCCATCATACATTTACAGTAAGGGATGGAGGGGGACAAGTGAAGGAGGAACTCTTTGGAACGGCCAGGGTAAGATGCCACGCCAACAATGCTGCCATCATACATTTACAGTAAGGGATGGAGGGGGACACGTGAAGGAGGAACTCTTTGGAACGACCAGGGTAAGATGCCATGCCAACAATGCTGCCATCATACATTTAGAGTAAGGGATGGAGGGGGACAAGTGAAGGAGGAACTCTTTGGAACGGCCAGGGTAAGATGCCACGCCAACAATGCTGCCATCATACATTTAGAGTAAGGGACGGAGGGGAACAAGTGAAGGAGGAACTCTTTGGAACGGCCAGGGTAAGATGCCACGCCAACAATGCTGCCATCATACATTTAGAGTAAGGGATGTTCTCAGAAGGTATAAAGATCAGTGTACTTTCTTTCAGAAATGTGATCAGTTTGGTCAAAGTGTTTAGCGCAACAATATGCTAGGCTGCTTATAGAGACTGAACATAGATGAACATGTTGCATGTGTTGATGATATTTTGCTTGTCTCTTCAGTAACATCATCACTATTATCTGACTGTGCATCATATCTGTCTGTCCCTGTGTTTGTTGTAAGGTGCAACTGAAGGATTTTCCAAGTGGCCCAGTGATCAGGGGGTAAAGTGCACAGCAATTTAAGCTCCAGACATGGGTGATAAGTTGCTATACAAAACCATACTTTTACCTTCACCTCTCAGTGCTCTGTGGTTGTGTTGCAGGATGACGTAAGCCTGAAGGGCTACAAGAAACACCTGCAGTCCCAGAGTGCACCGGCCCCGCTCACTTCCGCAGAGGAGGAGTTGGAGGAGATCAAGAAGACAGAGGTAAGGCGGTGCTACCTCTCCCCAGGCCCCAAGCAGGCATGGAGTGGGGTGATTCTTTGAAGTGTTGTTCCTTGCAGGGCTGTTCCTTGAAGTGTTGTTCCTTGCAGGGCTGTTCCTTGGCGTGTTGTTCCTTGGCGTGTTGTTCCTTGGCGTGTTGTTCCTTGACGTGTTGTTCCTTGACGTGTTGTTCCTTGACGTGTTGTTCCTTGGCGTGTTGTTCCTTGCAGGGCTGTTCCTTGACGTGTTGCTCATTGGCGTGTTGTTCCTTGGCGTGTTGTTCCTTGGCATGTTGTTCCTTGGCGTGTTGTTCCTTGGCGTGTTGTTCCTTGGCGTGTTGTTCCTTGGCATGTTGTCCCTTGCAGAGTTAAAAAGTAACTGGTACCTGGTGTTAACTGCTTGTTAAATAAAGTAAATTAGCTCTTGGCATGCCACATAGCATGAAGTATATTGGAGTGGCATGGAATAACTTTTCTCATGTGTGACAGGATTACTTCATCTTGTTAAACTAAATGTTTATTAGTGTGGTTCCCATCGCCATGTTTTGTCTAAGTTCCATTTGAAACAGCAGTACATGAGATTTGTGTGTTAGCAGATGGCACTGTAGGTGATTCTGAAGAGAGATTAACTGGGGTAGCTGAAATAAAACATAATCATGAAGAATTTTTTTTAGTTGCACAGACTGTTATCATTCATGCAATCGATGTTTTCATGGACAGATCTTTTTCGCCAATGAAGACTCCATCACTGGCTCTTGTTTTTAAAACAGTTTCTCTTATTCATCAAACTTAAAACCACCATCATCTTGCCTGAAAATAAACTTGTTCTGTGTGTGGAAGCTCTGCCACAAGATCACTATTGACATATAAAATTAGAACACTGATTTAAGACGGAAAAGTACAGGAATAGCTGAAGCCTTTACTGGTGGCCAGGGTGATAATGAATGGGTAGCAATGGTCTGGTTGTGGCTTTAGCGCCACTGCTCTTCAGGTGCATCAGTTTAGATGATGAATCGTTGCATGTGGTACAATGGCGTCAGATACATTGGTTTTTTTGTCTCCCTTGGTAAGATCATGACGATTTTTAGCTTAGCGATGTCTGGTTAAATTTTCTTAGTTTGAAGGTAAGAGGAGTTGTGTTGACTTGACATGGTAGGTCTATGAATTTGAAAGGTTTATTTTGGAATAGTGACTGCTGCTTTTGTTCAGTATCACTTGCATAGCTGTAGGTGGTGGAAAGGGTTGTATTGGAATGGCGGTATAGAAAAGGTATGGTGGTATGGGACATGATGCGTTGAAACACGCCTTTAGTACTGAAGTAGGTCAAGGCCTAATTCAGTTTTGAATGAAACATAATTGTGCCTCAGAATGTTTCACATGCCAAGCATATGTGTTTAAACTTATGTGTGTGTCATTGATGTACTTGACAAAAATGTTTACTGCATTGCCCGTGTTGTTGATGCTAACACAAAGACTGCAGTGTTTGTTAGTTCCTTGAATAATCCACTAGTGGCCTCTTCTTCCAGAATAGGCTGTATGGTGTGAGTATGGAAATGGATTAACACTTTTTTACTCCCTACCCTATGCATTGCATGATCTTTAGTGGGCCAATGCCAGATGTATTCAGCTTGGCTTTGAGCAATTGCTGGCTGTGAGGACATAGAGCAAACTATGGAGTAGATTGAAATCTTTAGTGAAGCATGACTTGCTGAGCACAAGTGTGTGCAAAACTGCCTGTATATGTGACTGTGCATGAAAAACCCGAGCCATAGCATAAACGACGACAGAATAACATTTTCCCATCAGGTGATTGTTTAATTTTATACAAATTAAAGAGAAAATGTTTATAGCACGTAGGGTAAAAAAAAAATCATTCTTTTGTTAGCTCCCTTACAACTTTGCTGGACATGAGCTTGAAAACTGCTCCAGCCAGTGTAGCCTGTTTCGTCATGCTCGATCACCTGCCTTGACAGCAAACTTGCGAATAAGGTCTGAGACCATTTCCACATCTAGAACTGAAGACGCAATCAAACTGATGCTAATCTTGATCACACTTCGATGCAGTTGTCATGAGCCAAGTCTGGCAAACTCAATAAGCCAGATCTCATGGACTGAATGTCTCTTTCACGTCTGGTTCAATCTCTCTCGCGCCTTGTGCGGAGCTTGCTTGAGATTCTGTCATCTGTCTGTTGGTTTCTTGCTATTTACTCTTTGCAACCAACATCACCACTTATCTTTGACACTGGCTTTGAACAAGTGGATTTTGTTTCCTCCTTTCCTTGAATTCCCCTACTGACTTGGGCATTAACTCCATATACAATTCAAAGTTGGAGGTTTTCTTTTACATTTAACATTTTTATAATGCTTTCAACAAATTAATCCACATTTTATGCCTATTTTTGTTATTGTCATGGTCATTTGGATTGACATCTTCTGAAAGAGGTATTGCTGGGGGAATTATGTGTATTTCCAAATATTCAAGACAAATGAGATCTGTGTGTGTGCGTGTGTGTGCGCGCGTGCGTGCACGCGTGTGTGAAGTTGACAGGCCCTGGTGAGGATTGTTTTAAAACCAATCAAGAAGCATCTTGTTCAGGAAAACAAGCCCTTTGATTTGCACCTAAGATGAGCTATATCCCTTGGAATGCTGCAAATATTGAAATTCCATTTGATTGTGCATGTCGAATGCATGTACATGCATATGATTATGAGATGTAAATCTACCATCCTTGATGTAACACATTTCCATCCTCCAAGACTGAAGCAGATGTATTGTCAGTTATCTGACATGCATGTGTCAAAATATAATTTTCTTTTGCTGAGACAGAGCTGTTGTGCAGCTAGCATTGATTTGATTTGGCTGGATTATAATTATATGCAGTGTTTTTAGTGTACTAGTTTTGTGAACTTGTCAGTCCACTGGATGTTCAGTATAATGTACTTTTGAGTTTGCATGAAGAACATTCAAATGTATTGAGTAAATGTCTCAATCACAAGTGAATGGGAATGATTGCATTCAAACGAGTAGACCAGCTTGTGTATTCTTGATTTCTATGTTGAATACTGAATGATCAAAGTGATTATTCATTGTTTTCTTACTTGGTGTCAATTTAATGAGGTACAGCCTCGTTTCCTGTTTGACCGAAACTGGAGTCAAAATGGAAATGAAGTGATTTCTTCCACCTGAATATTTTCACCTGAAAGTTGGTCATTTTAGTAGAGGTGATCTTTGACAATGCCAAGTCGTATATCTTTCTCTCTGCTCTTTCTTTCCTTTTTTCTTTCTTTTCCTTAATTTTTCTGTTTGTTTCTTTCTCTTTTTTCTTTTTTCTTTTTTTGTTTTCTTTATGTCTGTGTCTTTCTTTCTTTCTTTCTTTCTTTCTTTCTTTCTTTCTTTCTTTCTTTCTTTCTTTCTTTCTTTCTTTCTTTCTTTCTTTCTTTCTTTCTTTCTTTCTTTCTTTCTTTCTTTCTTTCTTTCTCTCTTAGTGTCTATTCTTTGCTTTACCTCTTTCTTACTTATCTCTGTCTTTCCTTCCTTCTTTCTTTCTCTCTCTCTTTCTTTTCTTAGTACTAACAGTATGAGTCTGGATTGGTTTCATTTGTAGATCTAACTCTAGATATAGAATTGAGTGCTGAGAGTGAGATACTTACCCACCTTGTGGAAATAACTGCAATTCAACACAGGGAAGGAAATAACCCCATGACCACTCGCTGCAGAACTTTGCACTCCCAGTGCTGCATGATCTACACACCACCAGAGGGACTGTGAGTTCTGCTCCCCGTCTCACCTCGTGAAGGAGCACAAAGGGGCACCTGATGTCAGTCTTGAAGAAGAGAGAGAGGAAGAGAAGGAAGATGTGCGAGCTGGGAAGCAATCCTGGTTGTGACTGTTGCGGATGTCTGACACAGGCTGTGTGTTGCAGTGACCTAACATTTGTCTGTGTGGCATTGCAGATCAACACATCAGTCAATGTGGACAGCACTAACATTTGTCTGTGTGGCATTGCAGATCAACACATCAGTCAATGTGGACAGCACTAACATTTGTCTGTGTGGCATTGCAGATCAACACATCAGTCAATGTGGACAGCACTAACATTTGTCTGTGTGGCATTGCAGATCAACACATCAGTCAATGTGGACAGCACTAACATTTGTCTGTGTGGCATTGCAGATCAACACATCAGTCAATGTGGACAGCACTAACATTTGTCTGTGTGGCATTGCAGATCAACACATCAGTCAATGTGGACAGCAAGCAGCAGACCATACAGGGAGTGGCCTTCCCCATGACCCAGGATGCCCTGCATGAGCTGCAGAAGCTACGTGATGGCCACATCAACTATGTGCAGCTGGTCAGTACCCCTTACCTCCTCCTCCCAAAACCCCCACCCCCCACCCCCATCCCCACCTCTTTCCTTGTTGGACACTCTTTTGGCATTCTGTCCTGCCTGATTTTTCCTGTCAGTCTTGAGCTGCTGGGCACCTTCTCTGTCTTGTCTTCCTGGATAAAACTGCCTTTTGTTTAGAATATGAGGAGATTTTAAAAAATGCTTTTCATCTATTTTCCCACCTCAAATCCCCCTCACAGCTTCCATTGTCCCCCACACTTTGTTTTGCCTTGCCAATTAGGAGTACCCGAGACATTGCATGCAGACAGACAGACAGACAGACAGACAGACAGACGACAGACAGGCAGGCAGGCAGACAGACAGACAGACAGACAGACAGACAGACAGACAGACAGACAGACAGACAGACAGACAGACAGACAGACAGACAGACAGACAGACAGACAGGCAGACAGACAGACAGACAGACAGACAGGAGAGAGTGAGAAAAGAGCAACACTGACACATGGTGTTGCAGAGTCTGGACATAGACAGGGAGGAGATCAGGCTGGAGAAGGTAGTCAAGCAGATGGCTGTGGCTGACCTCAGTGACCAGGTGCCTCTGGACCACGCTCGCTACCATGTCTTCACCTTCAAACACACGCACGAAGGGGACTACATGGAAAGCATAGGTCAGTTGCCAGGACTCCTTCCTCTACTGGGTGTCATTTTCTGTTTGTTCAGACACCACTGTTTAAGTTTTGAGTCTTTGATTGGTTTTCACATTCCTGAGGAGATATAAATTTGATGTGCATGGAGAAACAATCTTGCCGCATTCTATGTTATTGGAAGTATATGTTGCCTTTGGGCAATCCAACACATGAATTACTGTGTGTTTAAACTGCTCACTTCATGTTTCCTGTGTGTATAGTGTGAAGTACTGTGAAGATACCCTACTGAGTGCATCCACAAGGCTGTAGAAAGACAGGCCGCCCAAAGAATCTGTTTAAGGACTTATCAAAGACAGCCTAAAGCACTGTGGCATCCCTGCAAGAGAGCTGGAGTCCTGCACTGAAGACAGAGTGGGTTGGCTTGCTTTGACATAGAGAGCCTTCACTTCCTGCAAGAAGAGTCAGTGGGAGAGAATCACCAGTGCCAATGAGGGAAGGAAAGCCTCTGCCTCTGTACCAGCCGCTGCGTCATTCCACTGTCAAAGATGTCCCCAGGTGTGTGCCTCCAGAATCGGACTAGTCAGCCACACCTGGGCCCATGAATGAAGACAGCACAATAGCTGATGGATGGTCTACCACTGCTGTGTGATTTGTGATTGCAGTGTTCATTTACTCCATGCCTGGCTACAAGTGCTCCATCAAGGAGAGAATGCTGTACTCCAGCTGCAAGTCGCCCCTCACCAGCATGCTGGAGCAGCAGCTGGAGATGGAGATTGCCAAAAAGGTTTGAAGCCTGTTCTCACATACCTGCATACACATGAGCATGCACACATGCACATACGCGCACGCACATATGCGCACACACACACACACACACACACACACACACACACACACACACCCACCCACACACACACATGCACATGCACACACACACTCACACACACACACACACACACACGCATGCATACACATACGCACGCACACACACACACTCACACACACACACACACTCTCACACACACACACACACGCACGCACACACGCACACACACGCACACACACACACACACACACACACACACACACACACACACACACACACACACACACACACATATAATACACACAGGCATGATACACACCATACATGATACACACAGGATACACACATGATACACATGATACACACACCATACATGATTCACACGATTCACAGAAGATACACACATGATACACACAATACACATGTGATACACACATGATATGCATGATATACACATGATACACACTATATACATGATTCACACATGATTCACACCACATGTACTTTACTGTCTAAAATAACGGAACACACCTGTTTCCTCTGCCTCTTCAGCTAGAGATAGATGATCCCAAGGAACTGACAGAGGAGTACATCTACGATGAGATTCATCCTAAGAAAAATGTGGCTCGCCAGGCTTTTGCCAAACCCAAGGGGCCGGCCAACCGAGGTCCTCGTCGAATGATGCGCACCAAGGACTCGGATGACTGAAGTCAGATTGCCAAAGGGTGTGGCGGTGAGAAATATCAGAAACCCCTTCACTGCTTGCAGATTGTTCCCTCCCCAGCAGTTTTTTGTACCACAAATTTTAATGACACAGGGAATGCAGCACATCTTTATTGACAGACGATATGATAGGTCATGAACAAGATTGGAGATGTAGATTTGCGAAAGGGAAGTATAGTCACTGTAAATTGTGTACTAACTGTTGATTTTTTTGTTAAATGACGTGTGAAAGTCTTATAGGCAGACAGTAAGCTTACAGTTTTGTTCCTCCTGTTGGATTCAGGGAGTAGGATAAGATTGTAGTGGTAATAGTTATTATGTCCATTCTGTCATCTCGGGTGTACAAGATATTTTTGTATTTATTGATAACAACTCTGTGATGACTTGGTGATAAAAGGAAACTGTTTCACCACAACTGTTTGAAACTGTTTGCCTGTCAGCGTTATAAAACATTCTATTATTTTATTACTGTTAATGCTATGCTTGTTCTAACTGCCAGTATTTTTGCAAACACAAAAATTACTAATGAATTTCCTTCAAATGTTAACATATTTTTACCTAAAAATTTGAACCAATGTGCTAAATTTTCCTCCATCAGAATTGATCTGTAGTGTCAGTGACATTCATGGTGTGAAGAAGGTGAAGGCAAATTTTTGAACCCAGTTGTAAATTAATGACTCGATAAATAATGGAAGAATATAATAGTGGTATTGCATAGTGTTTATGTCATTTGGATTGGTGATTTTGTTTGTGCCATACCAAAAGTATGCTGAACAAACGATCAGCTGGAAAGATGTTGAGTGCATAAGTGCACTTGCACAGGTAGTAAACTGCTTTATGGAAACGCTGCCTATTATTTTCTCAATCAAAAATTTTCTGTTTTTTAACTGCCGAAATGCTTTGTGTAAATCTGTCTCTATGAAATTGGCCATTCTACTTAGGAAGTTTGGAGTAAAACTAGTATGCCTGGGCATTCCTCTTCCTCCCTATTCTGATACACAAATATGTCTTTAGTCCTGATGGTACACTTGCTTGTTGTGCAAGCTTGGGGGCATTCTGAAATGTGTGCAATGAGCACTATATCTAGGAGACAAAATGTTATCTCTATTATTTTTTTCAGTTGTATAACCATTTCCCTACGGAGGGTTTTCTGACTATCAAAGTCCAGTTCTGTTGAATAATTGTTAAAATGCACAAAATACACATGTATCTATAGATTTACTTGTTCTTTCGTAGCATATGACTTTCTGGAATGTGAGCATCTTTTCCACTAAAGATTGTAGTGTTGTTTTGTGGAGTATACATGTGTAAAGAACAAAATATGTTTTTACTTTTCTCATCACATAAAGGTAGGACATTTATTTCATGACATTAGTTCTAGAGTGTTTTCAACACTCTGCAAGTATGTTGTCACTGTTGTTCTGGTGATATCATTACTTGAGGATACACAAAACAATTGTGGTAAGTGAAATGATCATGGATGTAAATTATTGGCTGAAGTTTTAGTTTGTGTCTGAATTAAAGGCTTAAATTGGAAATGCAGAGCAGCCTTAAAAAAATTCTGGCTGTTGAATATGTGTTGGTTATCTTGGAAGGATTAGTGGATGGTATGATTTGATCAGTGACATGTCTAAATATGACAATATGATATTTTTGTGTAAAAGAACTGAACAAGAAAAGTTATTGAAATGTTGTCTGCTGCCTTATTGGACTTTGAATTGAATTGAATTAGCTTGTGGATTACTCTGTCCTGCACAGTGTGGATGTGAAGTTACAGTAGATTGTGTTCACACCATCTCAGCACTCAGTTTGTGTTCAGTTTGGTGCTGGCAACTAATGACTCTAAGAATGCTAATAAGCTTTTTGGGAATGAAAACATTGCATCTATGCAAATTGTCTGCTTACAGTTTACAGTAGAAATTATCATGAGTATAATGTGTGCTGATTGCAGAAATACCCCCACCCCCCACCCCCACCCCACCCCCACCTCACCCCCACCTCACCCCCCTTACTCTCATTTTATCTTCTTACTCTGGGTGAGGTTAGCATAGTTTATTCTTGCATGAATGTGAGTTGCAGAAATTTGAGACAAGTAGATTTGAGTAGTAATGAAAAAAGCACAATATTGTAGAGGCAACTCCCATGATGATCTGCAGAGAGAGTTGTAGACCCTGATGAACAGTGTATGTAGTAGCATAGCTCTTAGCCCCAACATCTTGCAGTGACACAGATGCTATTTATGGCTGTCTGTGCAAGCACTACTGGAGCAAGCCCCACAAGGCTCAAAGACCACAGCAACGCCAACACAAACTGAGAGGACAACCCCTGGGATGGGAGGAGTCTGGGTTCAATCCTTGGGATGGGAGAAATCCGGAATCTTTCTGACTAATCATGAAAGCTTTAACTTGTAACTGATGGCGGAGCATAAGATTGGCCAACCAGTTTTAGACACCGTAGTCTAGTCATGTAGAAACATGAAACTTTCCGACGATGTGAGAAGCGCAGATAACAAAACTGCATAGGAGCCTGTACTTGTCTGTGGTGGAAATGTGTAATATGCAAGGGGGGGACACACTTGACATGCTTAACCTAATTGTGTTCTCTCCAGTCCCTGCATGCAGTCTGGATACAAATCTCAACTTAGGCATCTTTGATCACATGGTTGAAAAATAATATTTGTAGTTAAGATGATGCATTGATTATGTCAGTGGAGCTTTCAGATGAGTCGGTGTACATGTAGCCTTGCTTGTCAAATGACTCCATGATGTCAAGGGGTCGGTGACAGTTGATCTTCTCGTGCCAGGTGATTGTCGTGCCTTCTCGACATATGCAAGCAGTTGGGGCGACAGCTTTGTGTGCGGGGCATGCTTGCTACATTGTGAACACTTTAATCAGGGATGTTGGTTGCCTGTTTTGTTAATTTTGTTTCCTCATTCCTTGGTCCCCACTTGCTCAAAGTTGAGGGCGAGCTGGCTTGGCCTTTGCTGTGGTTTGTTAGGTCAGTGTTCTCTGATGCTTGTTGATGCCAGATACATATCTTGCCTAATCTTTCCTTTTTCTTGATCTCTCTGTACTGTCTACTTCTCTCACAGAGACTTGCATTTTGTATGCACAGGTTTACGTAGAACCTGTTCCCTCCAAAAGTGGTTGAAATCAGCACACGTAATTCATTTGAATTGGAACTACTGTGATTATAGCACTTTTCTCTTTGAAATGCAGTGACAGCAATGTGTTATTTTTGCATTTACTGTAATACAAGTAGTGGAGGACTACAGGGCAGACAGATTTCAACTGAGAAATCCACCATTGAAGTAGCTCACTTTGTGTTCAGGAGAACTGCAAGACTGTCTTTACAAGAATATGACATCTCTACGATCAAGCTCAGTTACCATCAGGTAGATGATTTTTGTTTTTTGACTAACAAAATGTGAGGTGTCAAATTGCATGTCATTCGCCAGTGTTGCAAAAGGTAGATCATAAATGGATTATGATATCACAGTGGATTTGCTTTTCTAACATGCTGTGTTTGATATTTCATACACATCAATTAGAGGCCAAATGAACGTGACACAGCAGCATAATAAGCAGTAATCTCAAAATTGTTCACTGTTGTCTCTGTAGTGCATTTGGTTTAAGTAGATAAATCTCCAACTTTTATCAATAGCAGTACATTCACTTTCTGTACACATCTGCTGTGGCATTTTAGATCCTTTTTCTTCAAAGAAACCAACAATGACAGAAAATTATTATGAAACCTTCCGTAAACTGTCCTGGCTCCAGTACTTGGTCAGTAAAGCTAGTCTTTACTTGCCTGCTATTAGTCTTGCACCCGACAGGTCTAGAATATGGTGATAGCTTTATCCTCAGTGGTTGCACACTATTACAACAAACAAGGTTACATTTTCCTTTTCAGCATGATGTGAATGTGTTGCTGCTCGATATGAAATTAATCAATATTGACAACTGCAAGAAAGTCAAATATACCTTGCATATGTTTATATTTCAATTAACATTTGAATTATTATGCTTGATATGTTGAAGTATTCCTATAACTGTTGGGTTCTGAGAATTGTTCATTCATAGTGAAGCAATTGAATCTATGTTCACTCATGGCATTTGTGTATGTACTACATTTGTACATAAAGTACATGATCAATGAATGTTGACTCTGTTTATGAGAGAAAGAAAGGAATACACACGTACACACACACACAGAGGAGGGGAGAGAGAGAGGGAGGGAGGGAGGGTGGGGAGAGAGAGTACTGAAATGATTTTTCCTCGGTATGAATGGAAGCAACTCTTTCTTGGACCACAATAGCACTTAATTTCTCTTCCCTTTTATCCTATGTTCAGAATTGCTTCTTTGAATCAGAATGGAAGGCAATTGTCTCGTGATGACTCTATATATCCATCTCCCGCTGTCCTCAAACATCCGAGCATAGGAGTGAGCAGCTAGTTTGCAACGGCTCCTTCTGGGAATCTTGCTTGTGTTACAAATTGTAGAGAAAGGGGATGAGTGGACTCTTGGCTGACCAAGCCTTGGTGCCTGTATGTCAAGTCTAGGGGGGGTTTCTTTCGCTAGTATCCTGCAAGAAACACTAGGCGAGTGCATTTCCCAGTGTCTCACTCGCAAGGAGACGTGAGCTTTGCCAAGGAAGCTTCGGAGGTACTTAGCGGGTCTAGCCAGATGACCTGAAATGGCGGAGACCATGCCGACTGGATTGCTGTTCACAACCTGCTGTGCATGTATTGTGCTTTTCACTGTCTGAGGATGGAAAGTGTACGTACATGGAAGTATTTGCTGTTCGAGTGTTCATTTGTATAGCTTGATCTCATGAGAATCTGTCTTGCAATTTAGAGATGCAAAATGAACTTAAATTTACTCTCTCTGGTGAGGTCTAAACTCTTGCAAGTCCACAGCTGAAGAAAATGCAATGAAAGAGAACAAAGATCCAACTTTGCATTAGAAGAGTTTATTTCAATAACACAACAATGATAAGTGTTTTCTGTCTTGACCTACTCAGATTTCATAATAGCTCTACTAATGACAACATAGTGCTCAGTTTTCTGCTCGGCAACTTTACTTCTCTTGCGCTCTCTCTCTCTCTGATTCACAATTTCATTTTGCTGCCTTCATCATCTCATTCCTCTACCACCCCGCCCTCAGGGCATCTCATCCTTCTATCAACAGCCTGCTTTATCTCTGCAGTAGGTTCCCTGCCTGCCTGTCTCTGGTGAGACTCCCTGTCTTATTGTCCATGAAAGACTTTTGTAGTAGTCCACCTCGGTGTCAATGATGCCTTCCCAACTCCTCAGGACAGGTCAGACCGACTGAATGAGTGGCTGACTGCTATGTTTCTCTAGCACCCTGACTGTATTTCAGTCCTAGATGCTTGAAGAAACTCAACTCTGAGTGGACCAGTCTCACCAAAGCCAGTAGTGAACACAACAAAGTCAGTAGTGAACACAACAAAGCCAGTAGTTGGGAAGGCAGCCTGAAAAGTAGCCAGTACAATGATGCCTTTCTGAGGGCTAGTGCTCTAGCTTGAGCAAGGAAATTTTTCCCCCCAAATGTCTTCTGTTGTGGGCCAATCAATGGCACGGAATTTGGCTATACACTGAATCAATGCTCTCTTTTCATGATGATGTTTTTGCACCATTTCGTGAAGCAGAGGGGAGAAAAGATAAGGAAAAAAGTTCATCTGATTGTGCCCTTATCTATCACCGGTTTGACACACTTACTGGCATACAATGGAAACATTGTTTTCTTATGCTAGCCCTGATAACATTTTAAAGAAGGAAACTGCTGTAGGATGAGTTGATGGAAAGGGAAAGCAAGTAACGACATCACAGGTGTCAAATGCAAGTACTGTACAGATTGGCCAAATAAGCAATAACAAAATTGTACAAAGTCCACACCACTTGTTGCTTGACACCATGTTACAATAATCACTACATTTAATCCCACTTGGCACAAAGATTGTGTTACAGAATTCAAACAACTACAGCTGAAAGATTAAAATGAGGCAAACACTTTTTTACATCTCTAAAATAAGACTCTTGCTCCTTAGCAAATCACACACATAAGTAATGCAATGCCAGATGTCACCTGCTTGCGCAACCTGAAGATTCTATGATAAATCCGATTCTGCAACATACATGCACACACACACACACACACACACACATGAGCGTTTGGATTCTTCCATTTCACCGAGGGCAGGACAAGGACTTGCAACGGAGAGACAACAAGCCACTCGTTGGAAAGGAAGCTGGCCTACCGGCCAGATGGCACAAAAAAGAACAACTCCATGATGGGTGAAGTGAACATTCACAGGATGACAGCATATGAACCATAGAGTATAGACATCTTTCTAAAAGTTTTCCCAATCCCTAACATAGAGCTGGACATCGGCCAAGGACAATCAGAAACTGCTAATAGAAATCTTTCATAGTTCCCAGTGCAGTGCCAGAATACCCTGCTAGAAGGACAGACAGGAAAAAGTTTTTGACCTCAGAGTCTGTATCCACAAGAATGTAGAGGAAATTCACAGAAGGATGATAGGCCTCAGACTTCCTGTTAACAAGAAGGGCAAAGCCCATACGACTCACATGCTTGACCTTGACCTTTATATGACCTTGACCTTCAGGTGACCTTCAAGGTCAAGGTCAAACAACTAAACCTACCAATGACATCATACACGAAGAAATGCTTTACACATTTTTCCTACCAAAATACATGTGACCTTGACCCAAGGTCAAGGTCATCCAAGGTCATGCAACACAAAGCTGTTAATTCAAGACATAGGAAGCACAATGGTGCTTATTGGCACTTTCTACCATGAGATATAGTCACTTTTAGTGGTTCACTACCCCATTTTGGTCACATTTCATAAGGGTCAAAGTGACCTTGACCTTGATGATATGTGACCAAATGTGTCTCATGATGAAAGTATAACATGTGCCCCACATAATTATTCAGTTTGAAACAGTTATCTTCCATAGTTCAGGGTCAAGGTCACTTCAAAATATGTATACAATCCAACTTTGAAGAGCTCCTGTGACCTTGACCTTGAAGCAAGGTCAACCAAACTGGTATCAAAAGATAGGGCTTGCTTTGACCTATATACCACTTGTAGCTAAGGTCGCCATTCTCAATAACGTGGGAGAAAATTGGGAAAATGTGAAAAATGACTCTTTTTGAGACCACATTTATGGCTCCTGTGACCTTGACCTTGAAGCAAGGTCAAGTCACTATGTATATTTTTTGAGGCCTTGTCATCATACACCATCATGCCACATTTGGTGTTGATAGACTTAATAGTCTCCGAGAAAAATCCAACGTTTAAGTTTTTTACGGACGCCCGCCCGGACGGACGGACGCCCGGACGGACGGACGACACGGCTCAGTACATAGACTCACTTTTGCTTCGCATGTGAGTCAAAAACTCCTTCTCTAATTTTTTTTCTGGACAAAGATCACTACAGCTATCAAGACCATCATTATAATTAATAAGGCTGTGTCGTTTTATGATACATTCAGTGGCCAAGGACAGCATGACAGGGCATAATAGGTGGCATTTTCCCTGCAGGCAACTTCATTCCTGACCTACTTTTCAATACTACAACAGATTGAAAATGGAACTTAGAATGGAAGAGAACAGTTAGGAGACATGAGGTTGGTCTTGTTCTACTCTGCCTGCATGCAACATTCGTAAATTCAAAACCCCTGGCTAATTCTACCTTTCATAGTGTTCATCCATTTAAGCCTCGACTGACTGACCTTTGGGCAATAATTAAAAAAGCATACATATACACTGTTTAAAAGTTCATCTCAGGTCATGTGGCATAAGCCTCATTGTATCTGCTGACAAATGCTTTTGCTCTTTCCAGAAATTCTAACAATTGATAAACAGTATATCAAGGCAATTTTACCTGCTAAACAACTTTACGATAAACAACTCATTTTAAAAGGTATTATGACTCGATGTGCCCAACAGGCATAAAACAGGAAAACAGTAGAGCAGGCAGGTTTTTTTCTTAACAACAAAGTTTATCACCGCAGTGGAATTCTTCATTGTCATAGTGAAAAGCAGCTCACTGGGAAATTCCCTGTACACAGATGTCAAATCCACGTTTTAGTTCTCATCTGATTAGAGATGGTAAATAATCCTCAAAATATATATCACATGCTGGAAAGAAAAGACAATGATGTTTTCAACACCACATATAAAGCACAGCAACAACTGGTGTCAGCGATACTGGAGTGAGGCCAAATATCCCTATGGGTCTACTGGCAAAAAATCTTGTGAGCAAATCCAGGATTAACAGATTTCAAAGCAAGCTTCTGAACCACCAACCGACAACGAATGATCAGAAAAGCTTTCCTCTCAACTTCACCAAAACATAATAGAAAGAAAGACTTCTGTTTGGGTGCAGTGCACAGATACACCTTTACATAACTACACACAAATCTAATATATATTAGTCATCTTAATAAAAACAACATTGCACAGCATGATAAACTCTAAATCTCTCCATTCTTCAACTGTTAAAATATATCTTTCTTTTTTTTAACCTACACAATGAATACCTGACACATTTCAGTCACAAATCAAACATCAATATGAGAATATTTACATTTGAATTGTGCCTCCTCCAATTCTCCTCCACATAAATCCATGATTCTTGGAATCAACTACTCCCTACAAGCAGGTGACCACACATAACATGATACAAGCCAGACATCACACAGTACCCATTCTAGTTTGTGGCAAGGGTGCCTGCCTCTACAAAATAAACCACTGAAAGTGAGTGCAGCAGGAACGGTGATGGAAGCAAAAAGAGTTCCACAAGCAGTCATGTCAATCAAGTTTCCTTGCTGAGAACAATGAAAGACTTCATTTGCCTCTCGCTGTATGACGTCCACCCTGGCCAAACCCAAGATGACAATCAATTGTAGTGGTTTATTCATCTCAAACAGTTCATAAGTCCTTGAAAGGCAATGAGGGTGATGTATTTAGGGTTTTCCTAGTCCAGTCAAATTGCTACAGCGGAATGATACAGCAAGTGCTCTGTTGGGTACATAGCTCTAGTATACACCTGGAAGGACTGGCCTTCAAGCCATGTGAGAAATATGCTCAAGACACCTTCAACAGAGCAAAATGTCAGAATCGAAGACAAACACAACCTCGAATCGGGTTACCAATAAGAGCATTTCAATGATAACATTTCAAATCATGGTTATGTTCTTTTGACTATAAATTTTATCTCTCTACACAGTTAGATGTAAGAATGCACACATTGTATTTACAAATCAACCAGATTTCTTCCAAGAAGGAATATCTCCAACAGCCATCCTGATAGTTTCTATAATGCACATTGTTAACACACACACACATTTTAAAAAGGGGAGAAGAAAAGATAAACTTGATTGTTAGAAATCAATAGTTGTTTTGTGATGCAAAAGGCCAAACTGTCACTATCACCGGTGGTTTGCAAAGATCTCAATCAGCTTACTGCTTGCACAAATGACATGGGTAGTTCTCCGTTAACCCATCATGACCTAACGTGTGGAATGAAAAATATTTCAAAAACCTGAGCTTGCTTTCCTAAAAGAACACAAGGTTGACTTCATTCATTCAAAAATGTATTTCTTCACTTCTATCAATAATGGTAACAAGATGAAAACACTGTTAGAAAGCTAATTAGATGTGCTACACCACTACATCATCACTGTTGCTCCCAGTACATATCCTTATCTCTGGAAAGTTGTTTAATATATGACAAAATGAAAAGTGCTGCAGTACCAGATGCAATGCCAACACAGCATCCGGCCATAATGGGTTAAAAAAAGAAGCCACGAGGCACTAATAAAGAAATTAATCATCCAGATTTCTCCCGTCCCAGGGACTGAACCACAGCACAGCGCCTCGCACATTATCAAATGCCAAAGCTTGCTCGACTAAAACTGCCTGTTACTAATCTCCACAATAACCTGGCCCATCATTTATTCGGAGCATTTCCTTGTCTTGAGTGGCAGGCTCATTGCAGTCAGCCTGACACTGTCTACTATTGCTTCCTTTCCCCTCTCTCTTAGAATGTCCCAGACTTTCACCAGGAATCTGGAGCTTTCCAATCCTGAGAGAGAAAAAAAACTGCATCTGATTCTGAAGCAGCGAAGTCACTTCAACAACTATCACTGGTTTTCTTCATGTAGCAACAAGTGTTCAGTCACAAAACTGCTGTTACTGGCCTTGAACACTTTTAGGTTGAGATGGAAAAATAAAATCCATGTATGTAGTTGTTTTGTTGTCAAGGGCGCTGTAAAAATCTTTTAAGGAAGGTCACTTCATAAAACAAGTAACCCCCCCCCCCCCAAAAAAAAAAACAACATAAAAAAGTATCGGGCCTTAATTTAATGAACATCTGTCCAAAATTATTGGTTAGCATTTAGGGGCCAAACAAGGGCTCTGTAAAGCTATTTTGATGTCAGGACAAGAAACCCCTTAGCTCCACCCAATGGTTATGTTTGCAGTTTGGTATGAAATAATCCTACAAACCTAACCACTTCTTCCTCTTCATTTAGGGCCCATCAAACTACCACCACAGTAACTGCTCTTTTGCTAATACAATCATGTCACCTCACTTGAATCATTCTGGCAGGAATCTAAATGTACTTGTGATTTCAAGGCATCCAGGAACTAGCAACAGCATCAGTTCAACAACAGAAGGCAACTCAGACTCAAAGACTCCCATTTGAATAAAACAGATGTAATTACAATATACATTTCCAAACACTGCCCTTCAAAAATATGTTACAATTCATCATCATCATCATCACAAACAGCCCCCTCCCCCAAATTGTGTATATATACATACATATATACACAGTTTTGCACACACATATATCACCTAAACAAGAAGCTTGTATTCCACCATCTAAAACTAAAATGATGTGAAAAGACAGAATATTCATAAATGTATCACAAGGAAACATGAGTAAAGGGTATATAATGATTTGTCCCATTTCGTCCCATCCCTTAAAGTGACCCATACATCACTACTAGCAAGAGGCTCAGAGTGTACCCTTTTACTGAAGTTCAAGGAATTTATTTCCACACCATGCCAGTGAGGTAGATACACGAGGCAAAACTCTCCCCACTAGATTTCAGCAGTGGTAACTTCAATTTTAAGAAGATGACAGAGAAGTTTCCAAACAGTGGGGCACTTTTGTTATAATCTGCTGCTCACCAAAAAGTATGGCACTTAACAGAGAGCAAGTAAGTCCTGAGAAGAGGAAAATAAATGAAAGATGTGTAAACTACACAGACAGAGCCGCTCAGCAGTGTTGCAAAACAGTTGTACATGCCAACAAGAGACAACTAGATGAGGAAGGAAACAAGGATGCAGGTACAATGAAGGGGGTAAAATTCACGTTTCAAATTGCACTTCTGGCAGCATGAGAGGCAGCTGTCTACAGGAGATGATGGGGATGATTTCGTTGTGGACAAGACCAATGAGGCTCGAGGCCAAGGATCAGTGCTACAGAGGGGAAAGCCTACAGTGCTCCTCAGCTGAGGAGTAGAGACGCACGACTCCTGCAAATCAGCAGATGATGCGACACTATAGTCTATAGCTACCATTTCACTCGGCAATCTAGGACCTATTCTTTATTTGGATCCAAACACAATTTGCACTAACGCAGCAAAGATATTCACTTATTCCACACTCTACACACTTACAATTTGTACAGCAAGCCGTTAAATTTTGTGCAGGAATGAGAAAGCTTTAGAGCAAGCCATCCCCTGTGGTGGAAAGCTCAAGTCTTTTGTGAGTTGACACCTTTTCCATTTCTCCTCTGTAACTGTTTGTAGCACTTCATATCCGCATGTTGCTATTCTTCATCCAAAGTGAAGCCAATTCACACAACACCAGCAGCTCATACCTTGATTGGAACAAACCATTTCAGCACTGTCTGCCCCAAGAAGAGGCATTAGGCTTGTCATCAAACCAAGCACACTTTTGCTTCCAAGTATGGGAGTTTCATTGCAAAGACAGGAAGAAAACAAATCTTCAAATCCCTGAGACTGCCTACGATGCAAACCAACCAACCACATCATGGATGATGACAGGGATGTCTGTCCCTCATCTCCTCAAGAGTTTATAACTACTGCTAAGATAGTAATAGTCAAAGAGAGCCATTTACTCCAACTCGGGACCAAAGAATGCCACATCATGCATGACAGGAGAGGCCTCTTCACACACAGCAAAGGACATCCATTTTCACTAGCATCTTCCTCCTAATTCTGTGGTCCCCAGCCACAAGCTCAGAGCACAGACAACCAGCATCCATGCTGGAGAAGAAGTTGATAGTTTTACTGCTCTGCAAATGGTACGTGTAGCTCAGGGCCTTTGCCATACAGCTGCCATTCTCTAACCAAGCAGTGGTTTGCACTGCAGGTCATATGACACACTGAGGAAAGGCTCAGAGGCGAAGACGTCATCCCTGGGGCAGACCAAAAATGTGCTGCAATTTGCTCTATGGAGAAGCCTTGTTCTCTTGACAAAAGAAATGTATGCCAGGTCCTTTACATCTCCACTGCACATCATCATCAATCTCAGGTTCAGGGAATGTCAAAACAGACCTTCTTTTTCCTGCACACCCGAGGATGTCATGAGACCGAGAAAATAAGGATGTAGGAATACAAAGGCCTGCCTAAGCTGCCACTTTATCTACAACAGCAGGACCTGCCTACCTGTGGAATCTGTTTGCAGTATCAGAGGCCTCAGTTTTCAGTAGCAAGGCATTATTTTCAGTAAGTTTTTAGTAGCAAGGCATTATATTCAGAAGCACTTTCCCTCTAAGAGTAGTTCCTGCTGACTTGTAACTAAAGTTTACTTGAAATAACTGTAACTGATGGTATTGTTTCACTGCAATCTGTTCTAGAGAGTTACTTCTGAAATATGATTCTAGCGAGTTAGTTGTTTTTTAAGTGCCTCCGAGAAGCAGTTCTTGATGACTACTTTATCTTCTTTCTTTATGTTGCTCCCCTGACATCCATCACTGTGGCTCTTGACAGTCTTTTCATTTCCACAGAAAGTTCTTGGTGCCTATAGTTCCATTGTGTAGACCTAATATTATAGTTTGCTATCCCATACTGCCATTCTCCACTCCTGTCTCCCTCTCACACTGACCAGCACCACCAGCAAATGTGAGCTGGCTCTCATAAACTGATTTATATATAAGTCTTGCGCCTGACAGGCATCCCTGCCCCTAGATTGTCTTCCCTACATCCTGGCCGAGGAGCTTGAGCAGGAAAGTACAGAGGGAGCAGTAAGGGCTTCGCTGGCAGCTGGGGATGGCACTGTAAAGGCAGCCCTGGGCAGAGTTTTGTGGAATGGGATGTTATACATTAACTTCCAACTCCAGCTAGCTAGTAGAGAGGCAGTAAGGTCAGATGAGCTCTGCAAGCCACAGAGGTGAGACCTAGGGAGGCTATACTGTGGTTAGCAGTAGATGCAGACATATACATAGACCGACAGGCCAGATTTGTCGTGACCCAATTGCTTGCTACCTGCAGAGTTGCCACACTTCCTGAGAGAGGCAGACATCTAAATTGTGACACAAAGCTTGCCCACATTTCCCACAAAGTATGCCACAAAGCCTGCTGAAATTTCTCACAAGGTATGTTACACAAAGCTTACCCACATTTTCCACAAGGCATATGACACAAAGCATGCCTACATTTCCCAAAAGGTATGTGACACAAAGCCTGCCCACATTTCCCACAAGGGATGTGACACAAAGCGTGCCCACATTTCCCACAAGGGATGCGACACAAAGCGTATCCACATTTCCCACAAGGGATGTGACACAAAGCTTGCCGGCATTTCCCGTAAGGTATGTGACACAAAGCTTGCCCACATTTCCCACAAGGTATGTGACACAAAGCGTGCCCACATTTCCCACAAGGTATGTGACACAAAGCCTGCCCGCATTTCTCACAAGGGATGTGACACAAAGCCTGCCCACATTTCTCACAAGGGATGTAACACAAAGCTTGCCCACATTTCCCACAAGGGATGTGACACAAAGCGTGTCCACATTTCTCACAAGGGATGCGACACAAATTGTGCCTACATTTCTCACAAGCATGTGACACAAAGCGTGCCCACATTTCCCAAAAGGCATGTGACACAAAGCTTGCCCACATTTCCCAAAAGGTATGTGACACAAAGCTTGCCCACATTTCCCACAAGGTATGTGACACAAAGCTTGCCCACATTTCCCACAAGGTATGTGACACAAAGCTTGCCCACATTTCCCACAAGGTATGTGACACAAAGCGTGCCCACATTTCCCACAAGGTATGTGACACAAAGCTTGCCGGCATTTCCCACAAGGTATGTGACACAAAGCTTGCCGGCATTTCCCACAAGGTATGTGACACAAAGCCTGCCCACATTTCCCAAAAGCTATGTGACACAAAGCCTGCCCACATTTCCCAAAAGCTATGTGACACAAAGCTTGCCGGCATTTCCCACAAGGTGTGTGACACAAAGCTTGCCGGCATTTCCCGTAAGGTATGTGACACAAAGCTTGCCCACATTTCCCACAAGACAGAGTGTCTCCCTGAATGCTGGGACTGTGCACTAGTCAGCTTTGGACCGAGAGAACTTTGGCGACACAACTGGGAGTTTCATAAGAGAAAATAAGCTGTAAAAGGATACCAACTCTAAGTAACACAAAGAAACTCAGCTTTAAATATTATCAGATCCAAAAGTAATCTAAATCATCAATAATGCAACACACACACAAAAATTCTCAAAGAAAAAGAGATCTAGGCTGCAACAATTTCCCTGATGTCTAGCATGGAATGAAGAGAGGATTGAGGTAAACGTGAACTCTGATAACTAAAGCGTCCGTCACATAACACACACCACACAATTGAAGGGTCACTTGGCGACATGACCTCTAAGGAATAAGGCTTTCTTTCTCTACCGGCACAGGAAACCCCCCCGCCCCCCCACCAAGAAAACAATCACTGACATGCCATTTGACCATTATGCCGATTATTTATGGCACAGAATCAGAACAGCAAGCATTTAAAGGCTGGGATCTCCTCCTTAGAAGACAGGCAACTATCCAGCGGCCCTCCAACATACAGTGTGCTGCTTCTGTAAAAGGCTGGTGGCTCCATTGACCATATCCTCAAGTGGTGCTGATGTGAGTATTTCGTCAGTGGCTAAAGCAACTATCCTCTTACTATCAACATTGTGACAAAAGATGCAATCACTTTAGGACAACCATACAATTGTTTACGACTGTCTCAACCACAAGCAGCACTCTGTACTCTCTGCATGACTGCTTCTCATCCACACATCTTGTTATCTTGGATTAGTTGTGATTTTTTTTTTCCTCCACCATGGAAATCACTTTTGCACTGTCAGACGTTCACAAGTCACACGTACTTTTCATCTCTGTCAGATGCCACAGAAAGAAAAACAAACGGTACTACTGTTGCTGCACACAGAAGAGACCTAAATATTTCACATTTGAGAGCTCATTGGAGCTAAGTTTCACATCTGTCCCACATCCATGTGACCATCCTCCTGTCACTTGAGGTCCAGTACTTCCAGCATGAGGGGCTCAATTTCCATGGGATTCACCCGCATGAGAACCTTAGCATGGCCATCACTCAGAGTTTTAAGGTCTGTAACACGGTCCATGAGGGCCGAGTAGTAGCGCTGTGCATGCACAAAGGAGACCTCTGACTCCAGGTAATGCTTCAGCAGCAGCATGTACTTGTCCTGAAGCGCCGAGACCTGCATCCGGTCCTTGATGTTGCCGCTGCAGGGGTTGAAGATGACGATGATCTGAATGAGCGCAAAGAGGGCCTTGTTCTCACCAGTGATGGACTTGAGGCTGCGGCAGTACCTGACGTGCGACTCATGAAGATCCACATAGCCAGTGGCCTTCTTCAGGATGTTGGTGGAGATCTCTCCTTTAGGTGTCAGCCATGCATCCTTGGCTACATCATAGAATGCTGCCGAACGAATCAGCAGTGACTTCATCACAGCTGCCTTGAGCGAGGCGATCTGATCCTCCTGGCTAAGGCTGCGGAAGTCATCTAGGTGCTTGACAAACTTAATCAAGCGCCGCACGATGGCTTCTGACTGATTGATGAGGTCGTTGACGTCCTTGTAGTGGTTCTCTGTGGCATTGAAGTCAGGACGCACCACCACAGTGCTCTGATAGGAAGCGGTGATCTCCGCCACCAGGCTGTTCTCTGCATGAGTCAGCTGCCGGTACATCTCTGGCTCTGTCGGCATCTCCTCTTGCGGCGCCTGGGCAAAAAACACAATGGTTAATGCTTGATCAGCCACATGCAGGCATACAACGTGATTAGCTTTTTGAAAACATAATTTTTCCCTCATCCATGGCTGGAAAACAAGAGTTACCTCCCTTGCTCTGCAAGCCCGAGTCTCGTGGCTCTGGGCCACCCAAACCAGTCCGGAGCAAACAGTCCCTGATGGGCAAGGGGTGAGTTCAAGCTGCAGCCACCATCAGTGATTTCGTAGTCTATATACAGCTTTACTTAGTCCATGCAGGCTGATGGGTTTTAATAACTCACCCACCCATCCATCCATCCATCATCCATCCACCCTCCTGAAGCAGTAATATGCGTGCAATCTCCCACTGAATCTTGTACTCATGACTCACTGCCAAGACGGACAGATGTGACATGATCTTTTCTTTCAACAGAGATGGCACTGAATATGCTAAACCTAGTTTGCAACTACTTTGATACAAGATTTGCTCAACCCTTCATCATTCCTCCTCTTGTGTGGAACACATTTCAAAGTGACAGACATGGGTAGCTGGGAAACTCTCCATAAAGCTTCACAGCCATTCAGTCACTAGCTCAGGACAGAGATGACAACAGCTGGAGTGCACCTCAGTCATGCAGGCCCCTATAACTAGATGTAGAAGGGTTAATTAATGGGGCACATGGCAAAGCAAAACAGGGTATTAAAAAATATCACTGCTCAAGCAAATGAATGCTATTTTCATGAAATGTTTGCAAACATTGCAAGCAAACTACAAGGAATATTCAGACAAATATTTATTGTTTCAGATTGAGTAATTAATGAGTTATGACACAATCACAAAAAATATGTATACCTATTTTTGCCTCTAAAGTAAATTGACTTGGAATAAAGAATGCATTTAGAAATTTAGCACGTTTGCAAATAAAACTAAAGATGTAGAATACAATAAGACCAGTCAGAAAACTGTAACTTTATTTGCTATTTTTTAATAATAGTTTAATCATGTCGTGCCAGGAGTGTTTTTTTTCTTCTTCTGATGACAATGCCACTTACCACTACAAACATTTGTAAGTGTTATTGATATACATATGTCTTATTATGTATTATTTTCAGTGATCGTGACATAACTCATGAACAACTCAATCTGAAACAAGACAAGAAGGGCAAAGCCCATACGACTCACATGCTTGACCTTGACCTTTATATGACCTTGACCTTCAGGTGACCTTCAAGGTCAAGGTCAAACAACTAAACCTACCAATGACATCATACACTAAGAAATGCTTTACACATTTTTCCTACCAAAATACATGTGACCTTGACCCAAGGTCAAGGTCATCCAAGGTCATGCAACACAAAGCTGTTAATTCAAGACATAGGAAGCACAATGGTGATTATTGGCACTTTCTACCATGAGATATGGTCACTTTTAGTGGTTCACTACCCCATTTTGGTCACATTTCATACGGGTCAAAGTGACCTTGACCTTGATGATATGTGACCAAATGTGTCTCATGATGAAAGTATAACATGTGCCCCACATAATTATTAAGTTTGAAACAGTTATCTTCCATAGTTCAGGGTCAGGGTCACTTCAAAATATGTATACAATCCAACTTTGAAGAGCTCCTGTGACCTTGACCTTGAAGCAAGGTCAATCAAACTGGTATCAAAAGATAGGGATTACTTTGTCCTATATACCATATATAGGTCAGGTATCCAATCTCAAAAACTTCAGAGAAAATTGAGAAAATGTGAAAAATGACTGTTTTTTAGACAACATTTATGGCCCCTGCGACCTTGACTTTGAAGCAAGGTTAAGTCACTATGTATGTTTTTTGAGGCCTTGTCATCATACACCATCATGCCACATTTGGTATTGATAGACTTAATAGTCTCCGAGAAAAATCTAACGTTAAAGTTTTCGGACGCCCGGACGGACGAAAAGGGTGAGTACATAGACTCACTTTTGCTTCGCATGTGAGTCAAAAATCAGTCTGAATATTCCTTGTAGTGTGTTTCGGCTCTTTTGTTAGGCAGGTGGCTCGCCTCGATGGCTAGTCGAGGGCAAGTCAGATCTACGGCTAATGAGCGAGGAACATAGGCAACTCCTAGCCCTCGAGATTCCTTGAGATTCTACGCCTAACAAACACGCCCTTTGCATTGTTTGCAAATAATCATTAGCATAGCATTCATGTCTGCTGAGCTATTACTTTTTTTTCTTTGTAATACCCCGTTTTTCTACACCACGTGCCCCCTAAAGGGATTGAGAAAATTGTACTGGAAAATATTGCTAGACGTGGTTAAAGGCAGCAAAGCAAGCCAAGTGTATTTGGACAGAAAATGTGACCAGAGTAAATCCAGCTCATTCCAACAAAATGTTGTTGCAAGGGCCCAAAGAACCATGCCTACATGCCCAACGAGGTGCAGCATTTTCTATGTGCAGTCTGTTTGCTCCTTTTAGGACATTCATACTGGTTTTTAACTATTCCTTTTCTTCACTACTGCCGTCTCTGTTGAATCTTTTGTGGAGTCTTTGCCAAAAGAGCAGCAGTGCATTTTTTTTTACACTTTTTTTTTCTTTGTTCTTCATTTGGGTGGTCCTTGGGGCTTCCTGTTGAATTAAAATTGGTGACACTACATTCATTTACTGAGCACTTTTTGTCCATCAGGGGGGGTTTCACATCTTACAGTCCATTTGAAATCTCTCTGTGTTTTCTCAGTGAAGTTTTTACACTTGTCCATTTTTTCTTTCAGGTGCATTGGTGCATCATGTTTAAAATTAATGACAATATATTGATCTACTGAGCACTTTTTGTCCAACTGCATCTGGGGGATTTCACACCTTACATTACAGTCTGTTTGAAATTTCTCTGTTTTTTCTCAGTTCCACCATGGATACACATTTTCCTTCTGGCGGAGACCCCTTGAAATGTTGACAACTACAGAATGAATGAATGAATGTTTATTGTTTGGCTATGTAAGGCCTCAAAAGATGTTGACAATTGTAGATGATGGATGGATGGTGTTTTATGGCCTATCAGCCTTTGTAGGCTATGTAAGGCCATTAAGCATGAAAATCACTAGAACAGTTAAGAGTGAATGCAAATCAAGTCATGGTGTCCCGTTTTTCGCCTCTTATGAATCGCGTAGGGAGACGCGGTGGGTCAATTCTTACCCCGAACCCACAGGGGGTAATTGTAGATGAATGAGGGGTTGTTTCATACAAGGCCAAATATCTTGATGGGGGAAAAAAGAAGAAGAAAATTCAAGGAAAACTCTGCTCAAACCATCAATGGAGACAGCCAAAGCCATGAGATCATTTGATAAATGATCTTGACCTAACTGACAAGTATCAGACTGATATCAATGCTGTGACCATTGTAACGCAGACATTATTTGCATGGAAGCGACAGCCTAAAAGCAAATTTGGATGCAGGGGAGGATAAGGAAGCCTAAAAGCTTTAAGAACAAAAATGTTCTTGTAAATGTTTTTCTTTTCACATCAGTCCAACTCAAGACCCAAGCTAAGACAGAGTATTACTGATCCATGCAGTGTCAGTAAGAGTTGAATGTAGTTCAAGCAAGCACTATCTGGAAAGGGCTGCAACCTTATCATTCAAAGGTACTAGGTCAGTCACTGAAATTTCCTCTTCAAGCAAGTGCCTGCTAAGAATTCCAAAGAGATCCTCAGATCACTTCACATCGCAAGTAACAAAGGGCTCAACTTAGACAAAACCATATTTGCAACTCGTCTGAGGAGTGGGGTGCAGGAAGAAAGTGAAGACATAATACACATGCTGAAAGGCCACAGCATCTGATTGGCTGCGTTTTACATAGACGTTTATGCCTGAAAATGCCCATGTAGAATCACAGCCAATCAGTTGCTACGGCCCATCAGCTTGTGTATTGGCTCATTCTCTGGAAAGGTACACAAATCTGTTACATGGGTGGTGAAATATTTTTCATCAAATATTTCTATTATAAGTACATATTCAGGTTAAAAAATGCTTGGACCTATCATCTAGAGTAAAACTGGAGCAAGGTCTTTGCCTTTTTCTAAGTAAATGGGGTATGAAGAGGTGCTTGACCTCATTTCTAGTTTGTAACACTGGACGCCAAACAGATATTAAATGTGGTCAAAACATAATGGTTTTCAGATAATTTCCTTACAAAACATGTTGAAAACGACTAATAAACACATCATAAATAGCTTGCAATAGATAACTTATTAATCTTGACATTTGGAACAAAATTAGACACTTTACTTATCGTGTCTTGTTACAAACCAGTTGAACAAAAGCAAAATCCAAATGTTATTTAAGTATTGATGTGCCATCACTATTGCTTGCATATTGGAGAGAAGTAAACAAAGATCTAGAAAGCCTTTTCACCATGAAAGCATCAGGGGAAAAACAAAACAAATTTTTAACAATATATCTCAAGGATAATCACTAGGTTGTAACAAAGACAACTTCCATCTTGTCTTGTTTACGAACAAGAAAGAACAAGCAATAGATCGACAAAGCATGCTATTTTAGTAACAAAACTTTAAATAAAGCTGTAAGATAAGGTAAGGAATAATTTTGGGTCCGGTATGAAGGGTAATGCTGTCCACTTTTATGTTTAATTTCACAAGAAACCACACATTTTCAAAGAAATGTTTCAGTTTGACGGATCGAACCGGTTTTCGATCTATTTTCACCTCACAAACTTAGTCAACAACAATCAAAAAGCACAACTAAAGATTAAAAAAGGAATAAAGTTTTACATTAAACGATGTGAAACATTACTAAAATCCTGAAATTTCCATCGTAGGCGATCTTCAGCTAGCACACTCGAAGAAATGGCGGGCATTTCTAGTTCGTAACACTGACGAACAAAGAGGACGCCACATATTTGAGTTTACAGTACTGCTTTCCGCGAACACGCAGTTTGTGAAAACCACACAAGGATCACTCAGTATGTCCTTCTGCGTAGGACCTTTGCAGTTATTCCCCTTGCAGGACTAGTTTGCCTTGAAAAATGTAGTCCAGTTGATTGCTGTGTCGTAACGCATTTTGTGGACACAAATTCAGAAATGACGCAATTTCATCTCACTTCTAGCAAGTTTCCCTTCATAAATTGTGTTTTCTATCAAATATGACTCTCTCAAACATTCTTTTTTTTTTAATGGACATGGAATTAGGTCAATTGGTTTGCTTAATATTATTCCGCCGAGTATATTTACAAAACCTTCGATCGGACACGACGTGTTACGAACAAGTCAGCAAAATTAAATCCCTAATTGTTTCACAAAAGTGCAAAATAAATTAAAACGTGATCTGTAATCGTCAAGTATGTGTGTAATAGATTAAAATACAACCGTTCTTTTTAAAATTTAACAGGAAATTCCAGTTGCAATTGTTATCTGAAAAGTTATCGTCTTTCCGTGTAACAAACTGGCCAGCTGAAATCGGCACATTTTGTCAACACAACTAGCGATAAAAGCTCAAATTTTACACTAAGCCTTTTCCCATTGCTCATGGTGTTTCTTAAATATGTTTTTAGTTTGTCTACTTGAATAGATTTTGGTCTTATAGTGTAATACTTTTGGTCTGACCAATTTAAGAACGTAACCCCTCCTTGTGTACCTTTCCAGAGAATGAGCCTATTACATCATTACCATCTTTCCTGCCTCCCTCTCTTTGGATGAGTCCATTACTGTGGCCCACCTTCGGAAGTCTAACCACTGATCCTTTTAACAAATACTAACAGTTCTATTTAAAAACCAGTTACTGCTCCTCTAATAATCACTACCAATGATTATATTAAAATAGCATGCTTTTAACTCCTGGACAGCAGCCATCTCAGGTAGCAAGTTCTTGTTGACCTGTTAGAGAGTGTCTACCTCCTTCTCATACCACCTCCATATCATTCAGAATTATGCAAGACAACCAACACCAGCACTACCATAGAACCAACACTGTTTATAGATAATGTTAACTGCATATTTTCGTTTTATCCATAAAGCTGAGAAAATCTTGGACAATTCTACTCATCCTCTTCTTCAGCTTTATCACCTGGTGTGTTCTGGTCAAAATACCTGTAACTTCCATCCAACACAGATTCTCACATCTAATTGTGCCATTCTTCATCCAGCTCTTGAATAAGTCTTTAGGCAGATGAGATCCCTGCATTTTCACTTAACAATTCTTAGAAGATCTGGTATGATTCTTCAGACATTTGAGAGTTTATTGCTTTCTCAATTACAACTGTAACTTGAAACATTATTTTCTTCTCATCCTTGTAAATATCACTATTGCTTTTATGCTTGTGTACCTAAATTCTCCATTTAACGTTAGTGAAAAAAATCTACAGATGGTAACAAAAAAGTTGTCCATATTTTAATTAATGAATGTTATTTGTTTGACTGTCTGTCTGTCTGTCTGCCTGCCTTCCTGCTTGTTTCTTTTTGTGTGTGTGTGTGTGTGTGTGTGTGTGTGTGTGTGTGTGTGTGTGTGTGTGTGTGTGTGTGTGTGTGTGTGTGTGTCTGTCTTTATCCGTCCGTCTGTCAGTCCGTCCTTCTGTCCCTGTGTGTGTGCGCGTGTATGCGTACATGCATGCATCTGTGCGTGCATCTGTCTGTCTGCATCGGTCTTGTCTGCATCTGTCTCTGTCTGTCTGTCTGTCTGTCTGTCTGTCTGTCTGTCACTCAGTCAGTCACTCAAGTCAGTCACTCAAGTCAATCACTCAGTCAAATACAGATTGTCATCCAATCAGGACAGACCTGTTTGAAGAGGTTGTCATCATCGTCGTGGCTGGGCATGCTACAGGAGGCCATGGAGGGCATGAACATTCCTGAGGATTCAACTTTGGGGACATCTAGGTCGAAGTCCAGGGGCTCTTCCTTGATGGTGGGTCGCGTGGGCGGGCTGGGGCCACTGCATTCTCGTTTCACCCGGTTCTCCATCACCTTGGCCATTCGTGCTCTCCGCTCATTCTCGTCTGCAGGGACCGACAGGGAACAGTCAGACTGGACTCTGAGTAATTTTGGAGACACTGAATGGCAAGAGGAGATGCATAACTCAGAAACAAGCATAAATGTTCTGTATAATATTCCTGGCTTGCAAGACTCATCAAAGATGGTGGATATTAATGCAGTTAAAATTATTGCAAAATGTTCATAGCTGCATGGGTAACATCTTGGTGTCAGAATGCTTCTTGCAATGCAAAATATGTGGCATGTTTCTTGAGAGCACAATACTGTAAAAGATTGTTTCCCTTGTAAAGTGGGTACATGCAAATCATTGAGAGAAAGTAAATTTATTCTTACCAAATGTCTCAAAGCAGACATAATTTACATGTCCAGCCTGTGTGCTCCTACTTTCAAAACAGGAAAAAAAGTCTTCCGTATAAAATTCATAGCAACACTATGCTGTATACAATAATGGTCTGTTAACATGTGTTAACTTAGGATAATTTTTTTAATGGGCACACAACAAAAATGTTCTGTCGTTCTGATTTATGTCTGTCCATCCATTTGTCCATCTATCCATCCATCATTTGCCGCGGTGTTGTGTATTTGTTGCTCTTAACTTCCATCTGCAGAAAGCTTGAGCAATAGCAGAAATGAGTAACAGAAGACTGCCTAGCTTTTTATGCATGCAAGCATGCACGTGCACACCCGCCTGCCAAACGCATGCATGCACACGAACACACACACTCAACAGAGCACCTGGAGTCAGTGGAATAGTTGACAGAGAAATAAGTGAGTGCTCGCAACTTACCCAGAATCATTTCTTTCTTCATGCCTATGTGTAGGCACTTTGCCAGTCGACAAGCTGGACAAAACCTCCGCGTCCGTACATCTATCTGACAGTTGTCGTGAAACAGGCACTTCATCATCTGTGAAAATAATCCAATTGATTAATAATTCATATTAAATGCTGCATTTCAAACATCCATCCATCATGATACAAGGAAACGGTTTTACATCTTCACCCACTGCCTTGCGGCTAGCTGGGGCAGTGTTCAGTTCTGCGCGGATTCTAGAGAGTTGCAGCCTTGGGCAAGGTGCTTCACCCGCATTGCCTCTCCTACCGAGAAGTAAAACCGGGCAGTGGATGCTGCGCTGTGGCGACCGGGGGTGAGAGTCCCCAAAAACAAATTTTCATGTGAGCAAGAAATAAAATTGGTAGGGAAAAAAACCATGTAATGATTTCCCTATCAATTCGCCTTTTATGAATCTCGTAGGAAAATTACTCCAACCCACAGGAAGTGAGAGAGAGAGAGAGAGAGAGAGAGAGAGAGAGAGAGAGAGAGAGAGAGAGAGAGAGAGAGAGAGAGAGAGAGAGAGACACAGAGTCAGAGACAGAGTCAGAGACAGAGACAGAGAAAGAGAGAGAGAAAGACAAAGAGAGAGGATTGCAAGTAAAAGAGATGGGCAGAGTGAGACAGACAGACACAGACACACACACAGACACACACACAGACACACACACAGACACACACACACACACACACACACACACACACACAGGCACAGACATCACACTCCATTAGCTAGATAATCTCTGGAAGATGAACAAAATTTGCTCAACCTATAAACCCCTTCACAGAAGAAAAAAAACAGACAAATGCTCACCTTTTCCTTGAGGGCATTTCGCCGGAAGAAGGCCTTGCAGGACTCACAGGTGATGGCATTGAAGTTGTAGCCCAGAGCCTTGTCCCCACACACCCGACAAATCTTCTCATCTTTCAGTCGCCGCTTGCGCACCGGTGCCATCAGCCCATCTTCTGACTTGCAGCTGACCTCTGTTGATTTGACACTGGTGGATGACTCTCCATCACTGTACGCCTGTTGCCACAGAAAGAGGATAAATATATGGATTAAACCATTAACAGAAGGAGTCAAAGTGTGTTTTGTGACTATCATTGATCTCGTACCAACTGGTCAGGGATCAAAACACCTAGTACTCTCTACTAAGCAACAGCATCAGCATACATCTCCACTCACAAGGGGAGGAATGCAGGTAATTCTACAGGTTGGAGCACTACATAAATCCTTTACATCACTGTTGGCAACACTGTCTGAAAAATAACTGAATGACTTCAGAGAATGTGGATAGTTCCAGAGTTGAAAATGAAAAGAGAAGTGGCAAGACCTATACACACATCACCAATGGGTAGCCACAATCGGGCACCAAAGAGGATGTTGATTGCTGTATGTATGGTAGATACAACCCTCTCCATCAGGATACTGTCATCATGGAGAGTCCAGTGTCCGGGCTCTAGGCCAGTGGTCAAGAGTACTCACTGTCCACCCACTGCACCTAGCAGTAGCAGCATCTGAAGCTGTAAAGTTTAAGGATCCTACATGTGCATCCTTAGGCAAGGTGCATAACTCACATTGCTTCTCCTCATCCAGGAGTAAAACCAGGTACCTGTGGGGTGATTAAGCCTTGCATGCAGCAGTGTGCCAGCTTCAGGCTGGAATACTACTCAGGAGTGGAGATGTTGTTGTTACCTGACTGTTGGCCTGTCTGTCTGTCACTATGAGTGTCGCCAGGTGTAAGGGGAAAAACTGATTAAATGACCAGAGAGCCAAGTGTATAAAGTGGGGTGCGACTCAGATGTGGGTGACAAGCCGCTATATTAAACCACATCTACTCCTTACTTTCACTTTGGAGACATGGAGTTTGATACATGCATGTCACCTTACCCCACTTGGCACATTAAGAAGCCTGTCCATCTATGGGACAAGTGGGGAAATAGCCAGTGACTGTAAAATGCTCATGCCGAGACTGGACTGTTTCATACGGATGGATTCCTTCAGAGCAATTTGTTAGGTCCTCTGGAATTAAAGCATTTTTTTCTACTTGGCAAGTCTTCTGCAGATTTGGAGATTAGATAGATCATTGTGGACAGAAAATTATAACAACCTATGCCTCAGGGTTTTGAATCTGACTTAAGAGTCAATCACAGAACCCTTCTTTTAATAAAATCCCTACATTTCATTGTGTATCCACAACTGTTGGTGTCAATCTCTGAGAGACAGCAGGAATATCAGTCAACACTCACTGTCACAGTCTATTATTGAGAAAATCATAGATTTCTATAAAACAATTAATCCCAACCAAACACCGGGGTTTGCAATGATTTATTACGCCATGTTCATCCAAAATTATGTGACAACCCAATGAGTCACCGCCAAAGTACATAGTGATGGTTTCCAAGACAAACAATGGGAAAAAGTCTACAAACTCATGCACCCAAGCATATCATAATGTGAACCGACATTGAGGATCTTTGATGCAATTTACCAAGTGAAAGGCCTTACCCAAAACAAGTTTTGCACTTTGTTACAAATGCACCTTTGAGTGAAAGGTGGAGCAGGAGTATCAGATGGCAATAGAAGGTTGCAAAGAACTAGACTCTCTTCTTCAGTTTCTGTTACACAGCTGCCTTTGCCTTTGAGAAAGCAGGGTTTCTAAGGTATATGTGCACGTCCACGATATTGCCTAACACTATCAAAAACTGGGGGTCTGGGTAAAGACACTTGAATAAAACTATCTAACACAGTCAGCATGCATATATTTCAAATTTATATGGGTTCTTTAAATGTTTTTGTAATGTTATGACCAATAGTTTTTATAGTTTTGCTTTGCAGAGATTCACAAAAAAATAATTAAACTCGTACGAAGCGGAAAAATGGCGCCGAAAAACGGGACATTTTGCGACGCCACTTTTGAATGCTTGTTATCTTGTGCAAATTCACCTTACAAAGTATAGATTGTGTGAAATAATTCAAGTTCAATTATTAATTTAGTCATATTTCAGTGGAAAGTCGCCACAAAATAAAAACAGAGGTAGTTCTACCGAAATAAAAAAGACCTATGCGTTCGTTACTCTCGTTTCTACCACCCTTGCTCAGAGGAAAAAAATCAAAACCAAACATGTGTACATAAATGTGTTGAAGAGAAGGTTTAAATTACTTTTCCTTTCATTAGTTTACTCATACAACTGCATAGTTTTATTCTTCTTTTGGTATTAACCAATTTCTTGGGACTATTTTGATGGTCAGCGTCGGTTGTTTCCCTGCGTTACTTACGGAAGGTACGCGTGTACCAAACGTGTTGCTATATTGCTCCGCACTGGAAACGGCTACAAAGGAAGCTTTTGTCATCCTGCAGTCAATGAACACGTTTATAGAAGGATACGTCATAGTACACGCGATTTTTGACCAATGAGAAGGCTTCGTTTCCTTCATTTCCTTCTGTTACGTACGTCAATTTGCTACACATGTGCGAAGCTTTCAGTTCGTTTAATCCGTTCGATGGACCATCTTCATCCAATTTGGGTAAGTAAAGCATTCTACATTAGTTTTTTTAATTAATACAATTCAATAGTTTCGTTCATGGGTCATGAATAAATACTTTATGACTAGTTTTGTTTCTCTGGCCGTGCTTTCTCTATCCTGATCAAAGCCGTTCTGGTTTTGGTTTCTGGTGTTACGAAACTCAATCGTCGCGGAGGAGCTTATCACATCGATTGATTTGGTCAGAATCACATCATGTTTGTTTTCATAGAACTAATTTGATGTTCCCTCATGCTAGATATCAAAATAATACCTTTTATAATGATATACGCATGTGATCGTCACGCTGGTTACAAAGAAACCAAACACAGGTATGTCCCACCTAGTGTTAGGCAATATCATGGACGTGCACATATGGATGGATAGAAGGATGGAGTTTTACGGCCTATCAGCCTTTGTAGGCTATATAAGGCCAAGCAAGAAAACCACTAGAAGAGTTCCAAGTGAGCGCAATTCAAGTCACGATATCCCTATTTATTCGCCTCTTACGAATTGTATAGGGAGACACGGTGGGTCAATTCTTTTAACCCCCAACCCACATGGGGATTCTAAGGTATACACACTTATCATAATTCTAAAAAGAGAGTAAGTATATGACAATGTTTCAATAATCTGTTTTCCTCATATTGTTGGATGTAATAAGTGCACGTTTTGTCAGAGATTACTTCTTTGTTGGATTTGGAAATGACAAATTGACACCGAATATGATGTCACCAGACTTTCAATTACAGAAAAGCTTTGGTGATTTTTGCCACTAGTAGTGTACTTACCCTGAACTTTTCACTAGCATTGATTGATGATAAGAGTACATGGTTTAATTAGAACCAATGTAAACATGAATGATGGTTGTTCACTCCTTTACCTGATGCTAATGGTAACCTAGGCTACAGTATGGCAGACACTCATGACAGTTTCTGGCAGTTACACAACTTGTATTCATTTTTCTACAGGGCTTCAAAGCACTTTTCAGATTCATGGTGAAAGCTTGTAGAGCCAAATACACCTGATCCAAGATTAGCGGAGCTCTGAGAGTCCAACCAAAAATGTTGCTGACAGAATGCGACATGGGCTCTGGATATGGTAGAATAGCCAGAGATGAAAAAAACAGATCAGCAGGTTGGCCTGAATTTTTCCATACTTTTTTAATAGAACAGCCTAGATTGAACATAAATCACAATTTCCCTTTCGATGGAAAAAACGGACTTTTTACTGCATAGCAGATTCCCTGAGTGCTCATAAGGCATAGAACTAGAAGATGGGACATGGGACAGCACACCACTTGATGATCACCATCCATTTCTCCCCCCACTTTTTGGGGCACTACTGAAAAAAATATTTGGAGTCGTTAGAAGAAAAAGAAAGGGTCGATAAGGTTACTGTAGCCATAACTTTTTTTTTCTTTGGCCTTATTTCAGTGGAAGATGATCTGTAGCAGCGGAACTGGAGAATGTGCACTGGCCAAGCATTTTTAGGGGAACAGGAGCAATTTGCATGATGCAGTGCTTTGCAACCTGGGATGGCAGTAACCATCAGTTTTCAGACATAAACAGGGACAGAATACTGGTTCTGGTTATAGTAACGGTACCTGACCAACACCCCCCATATAAAAAAACACCAAAAAACCCTACCCACTGTCACATCTCTTTTAGCCCTTACCATCCAGAAGATGCCTGCAAAACTACAAGATACAGACCACCCGAATGAGTAACTGGTTTATCTCAAAAGCAATTTCTACTTAAAATCAGGCAGGGCACATAATGGAAAGAGAGGATTAGAGAGACAGGGGAGGGGAGTGGGGTGGGGTGCTGTGTGTGTGTGTGTGTGTGTGTGTGTGTGTGTGTGTGTGTGTGTGTGTGTGTGTGTGTGTGTGCGCGCGTGTGTAGGCATTTGATATCCAAGTGGGTTTTGTATCAAATATTGGCTCAAAATTCTACTGATGTCGAAAGAGAGGTATCCTCGTAAAGTGTATGAGATGATGTTACAAAGAGGCGGTGCATATTGGGTAAGATAAGAGATACTTCGGCCACTTATGGTTTTGATAAAAACCGCTGGCGCTGAACCTCCAAGTTTTGGCATAAAAAAAAAAGAGAACGGGTTTGAACCCGCACCCTCTCGAGAAAAGAGGGGGGAAAAAACACCAACAAAAACAACAAGAAGGGCAAAGCCCATACCACTCACATGCTTGAACTTGACCTTTACATGGCCTTGACCTTTACATGGCCTTGACCTTTACATGACCTTCAGGTGACATTCAAGGTCAAGGTCAAACAACTAAACCTAGCAATGACATCATACAGTAAGAACTGCTTTACACATTTTCCCTACCAAAATACATGTGACCTTGACCCAAGGTCAAGGTCATCCAAGGTCATGCAACACAAAGCTGGTAATTCAAGACAATGGTGCTTATTGGCACTTTCTACCATGAGATATGGTCACTTTTAGTGGTTCACTACCTCATTTTGGTCACATTTCATAAGGGTCAAAGTGACCTTGACCTTGATGATATGTGACCAAATATGTCTCATGATGAAAGTATAACATGTGTACTACAATGTTATGAAGTTTGGAAGAGTTATCTTCCACAGTTCAGGGTCGAGGTCACTTCAAAATATGAATACAATCCATTAAAGAGCTCCTGTGACCTTGACCTTGAAGCAAGGTCAAGTCACTATGTATGTTTCTTTACGCCTTGTCATTCTACACCATCATGCCAAATTGGGTGTTGATAGACTTAATAGTTTCCGAGAAAAATCCAACGTTAAAGTTTTTTTATACGGATTACAGGACGCCCGGACGCCCATAAATAGAACAACCCTTTCAAGGTTGGGAGGTCTCAAGCCAGACAGCACCACTGCAATCACTTAAATTGAGCCTCTGGCTTGATCTCACCCAAACTCCATTCACTAACACTGCTATCATGGAACTCTAACCAGGGCTTATTTGAGTACAACAGGCTGACAGTGCCTGCTTTATTCCTTTGTAAAACCCAAACCCCATTCACTGATACTGCTAACAGAGAACTGTAACCAGCGCCCGAGTACAACAGTCCATAATGGAACTGTAACCTAGGCCTGTCTCAGTACAACAGGCTGGGGGAGCCTGTTATATTCCTGTGTACAGCCCAAACCACATTCATTGACACTGCTATTATGGAACTGTAACCAGGGCCTGTCTGACTATAAGTACAACAGGCTGACTTGGAACTGTAACCTGGGCCCAAGTACAACAGGATGACATGGAACTGTAACCAGGGCTTGTCTCAGTACAACAGGATGACATGGAACTGTAACTAGGGCCCGAGTACAACAGGATGACATGGAACTGTAACCAGGGCTTGTCTCAGTACAACAGGATGACATGGAACTGTAACCAGGGCTTGTCTCAGTACAACAGGCTGACTTGGAACTATAACTAGGGTCCGAGTACAACAGGCTGACATGGAACTGTAACCAGGGCCTGTCTCAGTACAACAGGCTGACATGGAACTGTAACCAGGGCCTGAGTACAACAGGCTGACATGGATCTGTAACCAGTGCCTGTCTCAGTACAACAGGCTGACATGGAACTGTAACTAGGGCCCGAGTACAACAGGCTGACATGGAACTGTAACCTGGGCCTGTCTCAGTACAACAGGCTGACATGGAACTGTAACCAGTGCCTGTCTCAGTACAACAGGCTGACATGGAACTGTAACCTGGGCTTGTCTCAGTACAACAGGCTGACATGGAACTGTAACCAGGGCCTGAGTACAACAGGCTGACATGGATCTGTAACCAGTGCCTGTCTCAGTACAACAGGCTGACATGGAACTGTAACTAGGGCCCGAGTACAACAGGCTGACATGGAACTGTAACCTGGGCCTGTCTCAGTACAACAGGCTGACATGGAACTGTAACCTGGGCCTGTCTCAGTACAACAGGCTGACATGGAACTGTAACCAGGGCTTGAGTACAACAGGCTGACATGGAACTGTAACCAGGGCCTGTCTCAGTACAACAGGCTGACATGGAACTTTAACCAGGGCCTGTCTAAGTACAACAGGCTGACATGGAACTATAACCAGGGTCTCAGTACAACAGGCTGACATGGAACTATAACCAGGGCCTGTCTTGAGTACAACAGGCTGTTTTATTCCTGCTAGAAACCCTAATGACAATAGAGGAGATCTATTCAAGTTTAGCCCCTCCAAGCATACTTGAGAAAACAGACTGTCCCTAAACTGCAAAATCACAACGAATTTCCTCCTCCTCTAGATGGATTACTTTGCAAAAGATGTATTGTGTCTCTACATGTAAAACAGAGGCAACTAGGACCCAGCAGATAACCAAATAAAAAAGTTTTCCAAGTGATCATCAACCTTTGATGCTTTTGAGTACAGGTAGACTAAGAACTAAATAGTTGTATAGTTATTTGTAATTTGTGAGCTGCACAATGGGGGCACCCCCACCCCCAATTCCCCTGTGAGTGGGAGGCTTGGGTTCCAGGCCTTATCTACTTATGATCTGATCTACAGTTGGCAGTAAAACTTGGAGACTGACTGATAACACTTCAGTACTTC
>JAWQFJ010001925.1:62500-65000 GCA_034096865.1 Theodoxus fluviatilis | reverse complement strand
CTTGGTATAAGCACACTCTACTTGGCAGCCAAGGTAGCTGGGGAGGGAGGGGGGGGGGGTGCTGCTATAATTAAGATGCCTTCCTTTTGCTACTCGCACAGACAAATCAAACCCGGGCAGAGACAGGAAGAATCTGTGACCAAACAAAAACTCTTGGAAATGACCGCACTGCCAGATTGCACAGATTTGCACCATTTTTCTCAAAATTTTCCGGGGGGGCATGCCCCCGGACCCCCCTAGAGGGGCGTGCCTGCTTCGCAGGCACGCACTCGTGGCTTCGCCACTTCGATGAGAAGACCCTAAAACAATTTTAAGCACCCCCCCTCAAAAAACTTTGATCCGGCCCTGCATCATACACCATCATGCCAAATTGGGTGTTGATAGACTTAATAGTCTCCGAGGAAAAATCCAACGTTAAAGTTTTTTACGGACGACAGGACGCCCCGACGCCCGGACGGACGACACGGGTGACCTAGTATGAAAGTATAACATGTGTACTACAATGTTATGAAGTTTGGAAGAGTTATCTTCCATAGTTCAGGGTCAAGGTCACTTCAAAATATGTATATGTCGTGCCGAATTTGTGAAATTGCCGATTTCGCGTAATCAGCAGCTTTATTGCTCATTTCACGTAATCGGCAAAACGTTGCCTAATTTACGTAATAGGCAGCGAACTGCCGAAAATGTGTAACGCACTCAAAACTTTGCCCAATTCACGAAATAGGCTGCCGATTTCGTGAAATAGGCAGCTGATTACGCGAAACAGGCAATGTCTGCCCATTACACGAAATCGGCAAGATATGAAACTGATTGTTCGAAATAGAAATTCCATTTCGATTTGTTCGTTGTGCATGCTTTTTTCGATTGTTGGTTGCTGCACTGATCTGACCTGAGTTGCTTCGATTATTTCGTTGTGCATGCTTTTCTCGATTGTTGATTGCTACACTATACACTGATCTGAGTTGCTCTCAAATGTACTTCTCTGATCACAGAAGAAAATATTTCGTGAATTGGGCAAAGTTTTGAGTGCGTTACACATTTTCGGCAGTTCGCTGCCTATTACGTGAATTAGGCAACGTTTTGCCGATTACGTGAAATGAGCAATAAAGCTGCTGATTACGCGAAATCGGCAATTTCACAAATTCGGCACGACATATACAATCCAACTTTTAAGAGCTCCTGTGACCTTAACCTTGAAGCAAGGTCAAGTCACCATGTATGTTTTTTGACGCCTTGTCATCCTACACCACCATGCAAATTGGGTGTTGATAGACTTAATAGTCTCCGAGAAAAATCCAACGTTAAAGTTTTTTCACCGATGACAGGACGCCCAGACGCCCGGACGCCCGGACGGACGCCCGGACGGATGACACGGGTGACCTAGTATGAAAGTATAACATGTGTACTACAATGTTTTGAAGTTTGGAAGAGTTATCTTCCATAGTTCAGGCAAAGACCATACATTAATAAGACCGCGCACTCGGCTGATTTTAGCGAGATTTCCGACAGAGTGATCTCCCCGTTTTCGCGTGTCTCCCCCGGAGCGCTTGTGCGAGATACACATGTATAGTGAGTGTTGTAGCTATGCCACGTGCGTGAGGAATAAAGTTTAGTGTATGAATAGCAGAATGCAAGTACGTGCAAGGGTTTTTATAGTATTTCTTGAAAGCGATATGTATGTGAGAAACCGTTTGTTCCGTAGTTTGTAAACATGAACACTAATTAGCCGAGTGCGTGGAGAAGCGATCGAGTGTAAACACAGTAAAACACTAAAATGAAAATTGCCACACCAAAGCTGGGAAAAGGGTCAAGGTGTCAGGAAACTATATCTCTCCTAAAAGATCTAAACACAATTTTCTCCATGGAAAAGCACGTCCCTAACAAGCTGGTCTTAATAAAGAAATAAACACCGGACGCATAATTATGATCTGCGCGCTGAGCAGCAGACGATTGAGCAGCATACAAGCCATTTTGGGTCTCCCATTAGAAAAAGCGACTGGCGTCAATAGGTTACAAAGCTTTTCCTAGATAAGAGCGGAGGGGCAGACGTCACAGTGAGGGCAATGTTGGCAAAACGTAGTACGATTAGCCCCTCCTATGCGGCCAAGCGCCAGCAGGGGGGAACCCTGGCTGTGCATCAGGCACTCATCAGAACAACATGTGACAAGCAAACAAAGGCGACCCAGTCCCAGGGTCAAGCCCCAGAGGAACCCACTGTGGTGTTTCTAGCTGGAATTAGAATCCACGCTTTCATTCTCTCATAGCTGAAAATGAAGCGAAGAAGGCACGGAGGAGAAAATGTATGAAAGCAGTATAATAATCTATACTACTACTAGAGCTTATTTTAGTATGGATATTGAATAATACTTATTGTATTGTTGTAATTGTTAGCAACATTCACGATAGAAGTTATGAACATTCTGAACAGCTATTTCAGTTGTCTATAATTAATACCATACCTGTAAATGTTGTAGTATCATCTTCTTTCAAAGGCTAGAAA
>JAWQFJ010001925.1:47500-57500 GCA_034096865.1 Theodoxus fluviatilis | reverse complement strand
CTCGCCGGATGTTCGTCTCGAAGGTCACATCTATTCTGTATATCTTCTTTTTCCATCCTCTTCGTCTGGCTTTGGTCACCCTTTGCACAATCGGATCTTGATTGGTTTTCACTGAAGATATACTGTAGTAGGAGCGTTTGACTCTTCTTTATTTGTCTTTCTGTTGGTTGTTAAAACAATCTTTCACGCAGCAAGAAGTCGGCATAGTTGCACGTCTCCCGTAGCACAGCTTAGCATACAGCGCTTGCCTCCTACAAATAACTCCGGAAGTGACGACAACGCGTCTCTGGCTGTAGTCCACACATTCACAGAGGCTTCGATCACCCGACGACTCAATCACGTCAGGTTTCATCTGGTGAGGGAAGTATCTTGCCACAGGCGCTTTAGCAAATTCCTGTCTTTGGGGGGGTGGGGGTGGGGGATGGGGGTGCTGGGACGTATATTGAGGGAGATGGGGGTGAGGGCTGGGACGTATCATGCGGGGTGGGTGGGGGCTGGGATGGGGGTGAGGGGGATAGGGGAGATGGGGGGTGGGTGCGTGGGGGTGGTAGTGCTGGGACGTATCTTGCGGGGGGTGGGGGTGGGGGCTGGGACGTATATTGAGGGAGGTGGGGGTGGGGGCTGGGAGGTATCTTACGGGAGGTGGGGGCTTGAACGTAACTTGCGGGGGGTGAGGGTTGGGAAGGGGGTGAGGGGGATAGGGGATGCTTGGGAGGTGGGGGGTGGTTTCGGGAATGTAAAAGGAAAAAATGGTGGTAATGGTAATCCGACCGACCGTATTTTTTTCCTGCCGACCCGAAACTTTGTCAGTCATGACACACACACACACACACACACACACACACACACACACACACACACAAATACACACACACACACACACACACACACACTTGCGCAGAGGAAAGAAATTAACGGTAAATAACGAAATATGTGCTAATCTTTCCTGCTCTATGAGCTCTCAGGGAATCCACTATTCAAGTTTTAAAAAGCGTTTTCAGTGAAAGAAAGTTTGGATTATTTAAGTTCAGGCCGACCTATCGACCCCCCTTTTTTCCATGATGCCGTAACTGCAACGTCTCCCCCCCCCCCCCTGCCCCCCCCCCCCCCCCCCCTCCTCCCCCAAAGATGATTGTGAATGTGCAAATGATACACAGATGGTAGGGCGGTGCATGTTGGTGAGCCTGGATGGCTCCATGGTCCTTGTCAGCAGCGGAAAGGGGTGCATGGTGGGGGTTGAGGGGTGGAGGTGAAAATGGAGTCGGAGGTGGAGATGGGAGTAGGTGAGTTGGGGTGGCTGAAAGAGACGGAAGGCAGATAAATGGAGAGGAGGAGGTGAAAGAGCCGCGTACAGAAAGGGAGAAAAATGGCTGACCGCAGCGTCCAAGCCTGGGCAGGGGAGAAGTGTGGCCACCGCAGGCACATTCCTAGCTCACTAGCCCCTCTATATTTTATGTTGCATCCTGTACAACATCCCTCTTGCTACCAAACTTCTCAACGCGAAGCAGTAACCACACTTTTAACGTCTCATAGGCTTCTGAACTGACCAGGAACCCCTTGCATGTTTTTCGCACTCACCGATGCTTGACTCAGTTTTAGTATGGCATTGTCTTGATGACAGCTATAGCCTTTTCCCCAGTTGATACGCTATTTGTTTTTATTTTGTTGCTGTTGATGCTGCTGCTTTACCTTCTTTCTAGTCCAAATTGGTGACCGCCCAAAATGCACTGTGTACATTTAGTTGCCAAAAATACCCCATGTTTTATCATATTATTGGTAACTTGTAATTTGCTTTTGATCTTCACTCCTTATACTGCTGTGTTTTTCCGTTCTCGGTGATGTACTTTTCAATCCTTTTGTTATCGCTAAAGTGATATCTCAGATGCATTTAATAATCAAAACAGGTATCGTACATTCAAAAAGCTGCCAAATTTTCAGCGTGGGAAAAAAAAGACTTTTGAATCAGAAATAGGACGCGACAGCTAGGAGGACGCAGGAAAAGCACTTTTGAATGTTTAGAATGTCGTTTGAAAAAAAAGTCCTCCAAATAATACGACATTGAGGGAAATATCTATGGATTACGCACACATAATCTCGGGAAAACGTATCGGTCCATACTTCATCGAGTGCTATATTAGCCGAGCGTGAAGGAAGAGGAGGAGGAGGAGGTGTACGTGGACGAGGAGATGTGGATAAAAAGGAGGTGGAGGAGGAAGAAGAGAACGGGAGGATAAAAAGAACGACGACGAATCTGAGGACCACGACGACGAGGTGAAGAAGGAGAAAAAAAGAAGAAAATGATGATGATGATGATGATGATGATGAGGAGGAGGAGGAGGAGGAGGAGGAGGAGGAGGAGGAGGAGGAGGAGGAGGAGGAGAAGGAGGAGGAGGAGGAGGAGGAGGAGAGGAGGAGGAGGAGGAGGAGGAGGAGGCGGAAGAGGAGGAGGAGGAGGAGGAGGAGGAGGAGGAGGAGGAGGAGGAGGAGGAGGAGGAGGAGGAGGAGGAGGAGGAGGAGTAGGAGGAGGAGGAGGGGGAGGGGGAGGAAGAGGAGGAGGAGGAGGAGGAGGAGGAGGAGGAGGAGGAGGAGGAGGAGGAGGAGGAGGAGGAGGAGGAGGAGGAGGAGGAGGAGGAGGAGGATAATGATGATGATGATGATGATGATGATGATGATGATGATGATGATGATGATGATGATGATGATGATGATGATGATGATGATGACGACGACTATGATGGAAATAAAGGATTACCTGTAGTTGACTCGATATTCGGATCTATTACTGTAAGTGGAAATTACAAGAAAATTTATGAGAAAATTGTTTTGTGACGTAAAATCTTGATCACCATTCGTTTGTCCATGATACTGTCCCCGAAGGACAAGTTTCTTCTGTAGCATGACCACTGGAATCACCGATAGAACAAGAAAACTGTCGTGGAAAAAGAAAAGGTGAGTGAATTATAAGTATTGATTTTTCTCTGAGTGGTAGATACTTGTAGTTATCTTCAAAGGGGTGCACACGTCAACTAGCGACCAGAGGGCGTCGTTGCGAGTGTGTTGGGCTTGATCTTCCAGGGTGATTTGAACCCAAAGTAGGATCTGAGTAATCTGACCCTGTCTCGACGCCCCCCGGAAACCTCATTGGCTGCTTGGAGAAGAGCTAATGTAGGAGGCCCCGACAACCCCGCAGCCAGGGGTTCCGGCCGATGAGGGGGAAATCGAGCGGCTCCGGCCGTATGTTACTGAAGGATCCAGTGCACTGCTGATTTGTGACAGTTCCTCACAAACTGTGTCAGTCTGATATTTCGGTCAAGTCCAGCTGCAGCAAGATTTGCACCGATGGGGGGCACCTTAAGCCAACAACAACAACAACAACATCAACAACAACAACAACAACAACGAAAATAGTTGTGGTTACCGTAACCCGACCGACCCTATTTGATTCTGCCAACCCAAAACTTTCATTTCAATCTTTAAAAAAGATTCGACTGTGAACAACGAACTGCATGCTGTTCCATCTTTCCTTCCTACGGATACGCAGGAAATGCATTATTTAAGTTTTTAATAAACGTTTTCAGTGAAAGAAAGTTTGGTTTATCTTAAATCCGGCCTCCAAAACGAAAGAAAAAAGTTCAGGTCAACCCACCGAACACCCCCCCCCCCCTTTTTTTTTTTGGCCATGTTAAGGCCTCTTCACACGTGGACACATTTCTGGCAACTATGCCGTTTCCATTGGAAATGTCGCGCTCGCAACTCTGTCGAGTGTCCGCCCAATAGAAACACGTACTATTTTTCATGTCCGTCGGACACTCCCTTGGACATTCCCTCGAACAGCCAATCAGATGGGTTCCTGCCTGTGATTTTGTGGTAAAAGAAGTGTCCAACAATGTCCAAATGATGGCCTCGCCACCCTCGATTCCAATGTGCTGTGGCTTCTGCTGCTTCATTTGTCAGTCGTGGGATATCCTAACACCTAAATAGGAATTTCTTGTACATTTCTTCATCACTGCAACTTTCTCATGTGTGTCGTTTATTGCAAAATAAACCTGTTGTCGTCACAAGGCACGCAGCTGACTATCGAGTTCGAAGGAGATCCCACATCATCCCGGTGTTGAATGTCTGGGTGGAGAGTGGAGTTAATAACGGATCTAGGATTCGATTTCACACCATAAGGCGTTTTTCTCGCTTTGTTTGTGAAGATCTGGTTGGTTGGGTACTTGTAACTCGAAAGAAATACACAATATCACTATGAGCACAGTTTTACAGGGAAAGTTGGAGAGACTTATATCAACATATTCCTTTTCGTGTAATGCACGTGGCCTAGAAGGTATCGATGTCGATTGCAACGCGGTTGATCCGGGTTCTTTTTTCGTGTCTATGCCTTCGTCTGTTATATTTTTGTACATTATCCCAGTTCTCATTTAGCGTATTACCGGAACCAAGAAAATTTCGTGCCCTTTCAATAAAAGTTGCCACGTGTGAGACGGCCCTAACCTTAACCAGAACTTTTTAAAATCATGAGCAAATTTGAGATGTTACTTCTCTGAAAACTTAACTTCACTTCATACACCTTGTGAGTTTCAAGGATTTAAATCCACCGATCTATTGTTGTTTTGACATCTACAGGAAGACAGTGTCATTTTATTTTTGGTGGGGCAAAGAAACCCCTGCGTTTGATTACGTAACACCTCACAACTTCAGTATCCAGATTATCTCGTACTTGCAAACAAATGCGTGTAGTATGTGGTGTCGCAGTAAACAGGAGCCTCTGATAGTGTTTTCATTAGCCATTGAGAGCTTTCTTCTTGAAGTAGAAACTAACGACATTGCCAGTTCTCTGTAAACTTTAGTTGCTATCAGACTATTCAACATTATCTACACATCTAAGAAGCCCTTTTCTTTAAAATGGCCGTTTTCATTACGCGAGGATTCAAAGAGGCATGTAACGACCCTAAGTATGAACCGACCCTAAGTATGAACCGGAAATCGTCGCAGAGTTATCTGCCCGGCTCTCTCTTTCTGCGATTTACTGCTCCTGCACCTGTTCTTCGCATGGAATATATCCCGACAAACGACGCATTAGTTGCTTTACGAGTTTTTGTGTTTTTGGTGCATTTGTGTCGTTTAACACATAATGTAGCGTTCAAAAAAGTTTTTTCCCGTGAAAAGCCGTCTCCCCTGCCGGAAATAAAATGGGAGTCACCTCCCTGTAGTCTATTTGTAGTCTGGTTTTTTAAAACGCGACCGTTGACTGACTTGGCACGCCCGGGGAGTTATGCTAAGATCCGGCCGCGTAAATATATCTGCGTTTTGTGACAAACGTCTCGCTCGGCGGTACTGTACTCCATGCACCTTAACGGTGCGCGTGATTCGGGTGTAATCTTAAGCTAAACGACGTTCCGAATGTTTCCGACTTCGACCATTTCAGCAGCGCCAATAAACGTCGTTTAGCTTAAGATTACACCCGAATCACGCGCACCGTTAAGGTGCATGGAGTACAGTACCGCCGAGCAAGACGTTTGTCACAAAACGCAGATATATTTACGCGGCCGGATCTTAGCATAACTCCCCGGGCGTGCCAAATCAGTCAGGCGGAGTGGCGGGTGCAGTCTCTTTTTAGAGTCGAATTATTAAGATTACCGGGCAGATAACTCTGCGACGATTTCCGGTTCATACTTAGGGTCGGTTCATACTTAGGGTCGTTACAAGGCATAAATCAACAATCATTGCTTATATATATAAAAGAAGTTTCAGTCCCATTTTGGAGGGAAATCTTTGCACTTTGTGATGATAGAACAATCTGAAAATCACCTGGGGTATCAGAGCGGCCCAGTTCGAGAGGACAGGTCACACATGCATCCTCAAGAGCTGGAGTCTGTTTCACGAGTTCTGAATGACGTGAAAGGCGGACAACGCCCAGGAGGCAATCTTCCCACCAAACATCTCCTCCAGAACATTGCCACGTTTTAGTACGCCCGAAACATTTTGCCACTTGCGACATTTCCTATGGAAACAGCAAAGTTGCCAGAAATATGTCCACGTATGAGAAGGTCTTAACTTTTTATGTACACGCAGACTGCCATTACAACACGTGATTTGAGAAAGATAACTCTAGATAAACGTTATAACGTAAGGTGTTTTTTTCCGAGGTAAAAAAAGAGAATAAAGGTCCAGTAGATTTCATCAAGATTTGAGAGCTGCAAATTGACAGTTAAACTGGGTGATTCCTACAACCATGCTAATTTCGTCTTAATGGACGTAAAAAGGACAGTTATTAGTTATCACGAGGTAGAAGACCAAGCGTTTCTGAGGCATCACTGCAATGTCGAGCCAAAGGATCCTAAATAATGTTATGCTTGCATTTACGAGTTTGCAAATCATTGAATTCTCATTCCTCACTACATAACTGAAAGAAACAGATCCAATGACTCGCCCAGTAATGAACTACGCGGAAGCGGTCCGCTGGAGATGGGGCTGGTTTCCGTTGTCAGCGAACTGCGCGAGGGTGGCGGAGAGCGAACGTTTGGGAAAACTCAAGCAATTTGCACACATGAAAAAACAATTGGCGTGGTAGAGGTCTGTATGTGTTTATCTAGATTCTGAGTCATTGTACTGGGCCGATGGCCTGTACAATAAAGTATTCGTATCTAAGTATGTTGTTTATCTTGTTGATTGAGAATGCCGAACCATGTTCCTTATTGCCATACTATTAATGCGGAAACGATGAGAAAAATCACAACACTGAGGCTATTGACTCGGACGGTGTGGATACCTCGAAGCAGCAGCAAGGAACGGATGATTGGATTCTGCATCGTGAGGAAATCCTTTCAGAAGGACCGTGCAAGACACACCTTCTTTAGAGAATGCTTGTCGTTTTCCAAAAGTAATTACTCGCAATAATAAAGTTCTGGTAGTTAACTAAACTTTAAAAAAAATGGAGGGAAAACAATGAGAGAGAAAAGTGAAGAAAGATTTATTTGTGCACCTGAAAACGTCTGATCAACTTGCAGGGGTAGACGATGGATTCTACATGTAGTTTCGAGGGAAAAGTTACAGTGCAAGCGCCTTCTTTCTGTAGGGTTTTACGGTAAGACATTTCACAGTCTGGTGCTTGTCAACTCCGATTATTCAAAGGACAACAATATAACAGCAGACAGGAAAGGAAATTGTCGTTTTCTCTACATCTATAAAGCTCATTGTGTTTGTGTTCGTTCGTTTGTTTCTTTGCACGAAGGCAATCCCGTGCTACTTACGAGTAAGCTGCTATATTCAAACTTGACACACTTAATCTAGATGCCATTAAGAAGGTTATTGCTATCTACTTTTGTGGTAGTGATATCAGGGACTGGTTTTATGGACTTTGTTTTAAAGCATTAGGCTATTAGGCCATGCCGGCCCTTGCTTGAGAGTAGCTTTGCCGCATGCAGGAGTGGTCAGCGTGGTAGAGAAAAGAATGCTGACGGCAGAGAGAGGTGTGTTTTGTGCCCCTCTAATTCAAGGTAACCCCTGTCCATCTCTGCACTTAAAGCACGTTTCCACTGATATGACTTTTGGTCTAGGAGGAGGAGGAAAAGGACGGTGAGGGTGAAGGAGGTAGCGGCACGGAGGTAGCCTACAACATCTAGAATTTTGTCACTCACTTTTAGTGCATTGGAGGAGGAGGAGGGGGGAGGGAGGAGGAGGATCTCAACCGAATGAGAAGGAGGGATGAGGCGAGCAGGGTAGCGAGCGAAGTCCGCTTTCGTCTTCTTCCATACTCCTCTCTCATCTCTTTTCTGTCATTTTAACTTCTAGAAAGTGGGTCTTCTTTTGCCAGTCTCCTGTATAGCGTGTGTGGCGTGTGTAGGGTATTAAGCCCCGCTAGTCGCGAATAAAGCCGCATCCCTTATGGCTGCGGGCTTAAGTCCATTTCCATCCGTTTTTCCCATCCTTGTGACTTGGCCTACGTACATATTTTACAGCCACAAAAATTACTTTCGGCACGGTATCCCACGAAAAAAGCTCGTAAAATCCTAGACTGTCTCTTTTTTGTTGGATTAATGTTTTCTTTTTACCTTCGGATCCCCCTGTGGGTTAAGGCAAAAAAACAGACCTTCCACGTCTCTCCCCGCGGTTCTTAAAATGCGATTAAGTCGGGAAATGGAGGCTTGAGTTGCTCTTACTGCAACCAGCACGTGTGACTTTGTAGACAATGGCCGTACGTAGCCTACAAATACGGAGAAACCTGAAAACCTCTACATTTTGTCTCAGTGTGGGTTGGGATAAAGCGATTTGAGACCCAGACAAGGGTAATGAGACGCTACATAAAACCGCACCTTTAGTTAACCCGTGACACACGATGCGACGAAGCAACCATTTTCTGTAACGCTTCTCGTTGCATCAAGCCTCACTCTCACGATGTGATCCCATTGAGGTGACATCTCGTAACACTGCGGTTTCTACACTGAGCTGACATCCCGTAACACTGCAGTTTCTACACTGAGCTGACATCCCGTAACACTGCGGTTTCTCCACTGAGCTGACATCCTGTAGCACTGCGGTTTCTCCACTGAGCTGACATCCCGTAACACTCACTGCGGTTTCTCCACTGAGCTGACATCTCGTAACACTGCGGTTTCTACACTGAGCTGACATCCCGTAAGACTGCGGTTTCTCCACTGAGCTGACATCCCGTAAGACTGCGGTTTCTACACTGAGCTGACATCCCGTAAGACTGCGGTTTCTCCACTGAGCTGACATCCCGTAAGACTGCGGTTTCTCCACTGAGCTGACATCCCGTAAGACTGCGGTTTCTACACTGAGCTGACATCCCGTAAGACTGCGGTTTCTCCACTGAGCTGACATCCCGTAACACTGCGGTTTCTACACTGAGCTGACATCCCGTAACACTGCGGTTTCTCCACTGAGCTGACATCCCGTAACACTGCGGTTTCTACACTGAGCTGACATCCCGTAACACTGCGGTTTCTACACTGAGCTGACATCCCGTAACACTGCGGTTTCTACACTGAGCTGACATCCCGTAACACTGCGGTTTCTCCACTGAGCTGACATCCCGTAACACTGCGGTTTCTCCACTGAGCTGACATCCCGTAACACTGCGGTTTCCACACTGAGCTGACATCCCGTAACACTGCGGTTTCTACACTGAGCTGACATCCCGTAACACTGCGGTTTCTCCACTGAGCTGACATCCCGTAACACTGCGGTTTCTCCACTGAGCTGACATCCCGTAACACTGCGGTTTCTACACTGAGCTGACATCCCGTAACACTGCGGTTTCTCCACTGAGCTGACATCCCGTAACACTGCGGTTTCTCCACTGAGCTGACATCCCGTAACACTGCGGTTTCTCCACTGAGCTGACATCCCGTAACACTGCGGTTTCTACACTGAGCTGACATCCCGTAACACTGCGGTTTCTACACTGAGCTGACACCCCGTAACACTGCGGTTTCTACACTGAGCTGACATCCCGTAACACCGCGGTTTCTCCACTGAGCAGACATCCCGTAACACTGCGGTTTCTACACTGAGCTGACACCCCGTAACACTGCGGTTTCTACACTGAGCTGACATCCCGTAACACTGCGGTTTCCACACTGAACTGACATCCCGTAACACTGCGGTTTCTCCACTGAGCTGACATCCCGTAACACTGCGGTTTCTCCACTGAGCAGACATCCCGTAACACTGCGGTTTCTACACTGAGCTGACACCCCGTAACACTGCGGATTCTACACTGAGCTGACATCCCGTAACACTGCGGTTTCCACACTGAACTGACATCCCGTAACACTGCGGTTTCTCCACTGAGCTGACATCCCGTAACACTGCGGTTTCTCCACTGAGCTGACATCCCGTAACACTGCGGTTTCTCCACTGAGCTGACATCCCGTAACACTGCGGTTTCTCCACTGAGCTGACATCCCGTAACACTGCGGTTTCTACACTGAGCTGACACCCCGTAACACTGCGGATTCTACACTGAGCTGACATC
>JAWQFJ010001925.1:32500-42500 GCA_034096865.1 Theodoxus fluviatilis | reverse complement strand
GTGTTTGCAAGTGTGCGTGTTTGTGTGCGTGTGCTTGTGTATGAATCTGTACGTGTTTGTGTGTGTGCGTGTTTGTGTGTGTATGTGTGTGTGTGTGCGTGCATGCGTGCCTGTGTGCGTGTGTGTGTCTGTGTCTGCGTGCGTGCGTGCGTGCGTGTGTGTGTGTGTGTCAGTGTCTGTGTAAATGTGCGTTTTCGTGTGCGAGTGCGCGCGTGCGCGTGCGTGTGTGTGCGTATCCTTGTATAGGAGTGTGTGCTTGTGCGTGTGTGCTTGTGTGTGTGTGTTCGTGTGTGTATGCGTGCGTGCGTTCGTGCGTGCGTTCGTGCGTGCGTGTGTGTGTGTGTGTGCGTGCGTGTGCGTCGAACAGGGTCTCACAGACACACACAGCTCTCCCTAAGTGGATCAAACACACGGCTGATGCGTCTGTAAGTAAACGGTATAACTGGGATTGAATTGGTTGACATTTCGGGGCTGGGTAAGTTTTCCTTATTATATCAGAGGCATCTCTGTAAATATTCGCACATAAAAACTTTTGTCTATATTGCTTTCTTGTTTGCACATGTGAATGAACGTCAGATTCTCACCATATTTGACTGAAAGATTATTTCAGTTGCTTCTTTGGTTGCGAGGATTTTGGTATGAGAATCCAACATTTGGAGAGTCACTGAATTGAAAAAAAATGCGAACTTTGACCAGGGATTGGGAAAATACATTTATCAGAAGAAAATTCAGCAAAAACTCATATGTGTTGAGAATACATTAATACTCGCTGTCTGAATAATAGTATAGAAACTTGATCGTCCTGCTGTCTCAAACGCGAGTTTTTTTTAGCAGTGCACGGGAAGATGGGCAAAACACAAAACAAAACAAATGCTTTCTTTTCAGAAACTCATAACTCCGCGACGATATATCTGATAGTCAATCTGAATTCTAAACCAAGAGGTTAAAAAATCGGAAATGACTTTCTCAGGCGGGCCAGCCACGCCAATGGACTCGTCCGAGGACAGGGTGCAGGAACGACAGAGAATATTCGGAGGAGAAAAGGGACTCTATAAAGAGAGCACAAAGTCGCTATTTGCCGAATTTTGTCCAAAATATTACATTTGCAGCAGTCGACAAGGCGATACGGCCCTGTTTCGAGCATAAACGACCTCAATCAAATGCTGTGGCCCTGTTTCGAGCATAAACGCCCTCAATCAAATGCTGTGGCCCTGTTTCGAGCATAAACGCCCTCAAACAAATGCTGTGGTTCGCTAGCGTGTGGGGCCCCCCAGCTCCGCTCTCATTCCCGCAGTCCTGTCCTCGGACGAGTCCACTAGTTCAGCCAGCGTGAGGAAGTCAGTTCCAAAGTCTGCCACAAATGACTCTTCAACATGTATGCCAGCGTGAGAATACACGGTCACCTTTTCCACCTCGGGCTCAGGAATGTAACACCCGGACCTTTCAGGCAGGCTGCCTTAAAGTGCGCGCCAACCCTATCTTGTGTCACAGTATACTTACGTGTTTACTGATTCAGGAAGTCATGGATTTGGGAGAAAAGGCATATTGTTAAGGCCTCCTCACACGTGGATATATTTCTGGCAACTACGCTGTTTCCATAGGAAGTGTTGCGATTGCAATTGGAAAAAAATGTTTCGGGTGTGCTCAAACGGGACAATGTTCTGGCAATTATTCTGTTTCCATCGGAAATGTCGCTCTCGCAAGTCTCCAAAGCAATGTTCTGTCCAGTGTCCACCCAATTGAAACACGTGCTATTTTTCATGTCCGTCGGACACTCCCTTGGACACTCCCTCGAACAGCCAATCAGATGGGTTCCTGCCTGTGATTTTGTGGTAAAAGAGGTGTCCAACAATGTCCAAATGACGGCCTCGCCACCCTCGATTCCAATGTTATGTGGCTTCTGCTGCTTCATCTGTCAGTTGTGGGATGTCCTAACGCCTAAATAGGAATTTCATGCATAGTTCATTATCACTATGTCTTTCTCATGTGTGCCGTTTATTACGAAAAACCTGTTGTTGTCAAAAGGAGCGTAGCTGACTCAATCGAGTTCGAATACACCAACCCCGTGTTGAATGTCTGGGCGGAGAGCGGAGTTACTAACGGATCAATGATGCGATGTTACACCATAGGGCTTTTTTCTCGTTTTGTTTGTGGGTAACTGGTTGGTCGGTGACTTGTAAATCGAAATATATACCACAATATCACTATGAGCACGATGTTACTTTGAAAGTTGGAAAGACATCTATCAAGACATCCATTTTAGTGTAATACACGTGGCCTATCGTTGTTGACTACCACTCGGTTGACCCGGATTCATTTTTTTGCCATTGCCCTCGTTCATTTTATTTGGCCATATCTCACCCCCAGTTCTCATTTATCCTTTTACCGGACAAGGACATGTTGTGTCCTTTCAATAATACTTACCACGTGTGAGGAGGCGCTTAACCACATTTACGTGAAACTACTGCAGTCTTGATCCTTGTCGGAAGTTCCCTGGATGAATAGAGCCTATGCCAAGGATGGTTTTATCAGTGAGTACCTACTTTGCACCGCACGTGGTAGCAGTGGACTCCGTGGGGGTCGGGGTTTGAGAATCGACCCACTGCGTCTCTCAACGCCATTCATAAAAGGCGAATAACTGGGGAAGTGGAGGCTTGATTCGCACTTGTTCTAGAGATTGTTGTAGCCATTGGCCTTAGATAACCTCAAAAGACAGAGAGGGCGTAAAACTTCATTCATTCATCCATTCATTCATGCATTCATTCATTTATTCATTCATTCATTTATTCATTCATTCATTCATTCATTCATTCATTCATTCATTTTATCATTAATTCATTCATTCATTTTATCATTAATTCATTCATTTATTTTATCATTAATTCATTCATTCATTTTGTCATTCATTCATTCATTCATTTTATCATTCATTTATTCATTCATTTTATCATTCATTCATTCATTCATTCATTCATTTATTCATTCATTCATTCATTTAGGAGGTGTAGATGGTCCAGCATGCTAAGGCGTTGGGCTTTACAGCGAGGCGCTGTGCCGTGGTTCAATCCCAGGGGCGGGAGAGATGGGAGAAAAGTTAGAAATCATTCATTTATTCATTCATTTTATCATTCATTCATGCATTTTATCATTCATTCATTCATATTATCATTCATTCATTCATTCATGCATTTTATCATTTATTCCTTCATTTATCATTAACTAATTCATTCATTTTATCATTTATTCATTCATTTTATCATTCATTCATGCATTTTATCATTCATTCATTCATTCATATTATCATTCATTCATTCATTCATTCGTGCATTTTATCATTTATTCCTTCATTTATCATTAACTAATTCATTCATTTTATCATTCATTCATTCATTTTATCATTCATTCATTCATTCATTTTATCATTCATTCATTCATTTTATCATTCATTCATTCATTCCTTTTATCATTCATTCATTCATTCATTTTATCATTAATTCATTTTATCATTCATTCATTAATTCATTTTATCATTCATTCATTCATTCATTCATTTTATCATTCATTCATTCATTTATCGGTGGTAGTGGGGGGACAGGAACTTTGAGAAAGGGATCCGCGTTAAAATTGTCCCCGTGTCTTTGTTTGCTCCAATGACGCCGCATTTCTGGCCGTGGCCTTTCATTGACCTCTTTCTCCAGAGAGAAAGACGGTGTTGATGTCTACCCTACCCCTGAATTTGGCGTGACAGTTCAGAGAGAAAGACGGTGTTGATGTCTACCCTACCCCTGAATTTGGCGTGACAGTTCAGAGAGAAAGACGGTGTTGATGTCTACCCTACCCCTGAATTTGGCGTGACAGTTCAGAGAGAAAGACGGTGTTGATGTCTACCCTACCCCTGAATTTGGCGTGACAGTTCAGAGAGAAAGACGGTGTTGATGTCTACCCTACCCCTGAATTTGGCGTGACAGTTCAGAGAGAAAGACGGTGTTGATGTCTACCCTACCCCTGAATTTGGTGTGACAGTTCAGAGAGAAAGACGGTGTTGATGTCTATCCTACCCCTGAATTTGGCGTGACAGTCCAGAGAGAAAGACGGTGTTGATGTCTACGCTACCCCTGAATTTGGCGTGACAGTTCAGAGAGAAAGACGGTGTTGATGTCTACCCTACCCCTGAATTTGGCGTGACAGTTCAGAGAGAAAGACGGTGTTGATGTCTACCCTACCCCTGAATTTGGCGTGACAGTTGCAGGCTGAGCTTCTGAATGTCCACTGTACACTTTCCCCTGATTGCTTAACCACTGCTGTGGTCTCGACATTTACACACAATCAATAACAATTACAAGTACATGAAGTTTAAACACCCCTTCCACCCCCCACCCCCACCCCCACCCCCACCTAAGCACCAAGTTTTCTAGCAGGCAATGTAAGCTTTCCTAGGAAGTTGCCGTGCTTACGTTTTCTTAGGCACACTTGCAGACTGGAGAAGGTCATTTTTCTTGCGTTGCCCTTTCTGTAGTCCATGTCGCAACCCAGAGAGTTCGTGTCCCAACAGAAGTGCATTTCGCAAGTCACCTGCCGAAAATCTCAAATCTCCCTACGTGTGCGTAGGCTGTGTGTGTCAGCTTACACTTCCATGATTAAAAAGATATATTCTCATTTCACATCGTCCATTGGATTTATCATGTCGTAGATGTCTGCCTTCCACCTTCTGTCAACCCACTTCCCCAAACACTCCCCCTCATTCCCCAAACCTGCCACCATTCAGCACTCATCGGACACCCCCACCCCCAATAGAATCACAGGTATTGTGAGACGTATTTGCCTGGAAGCGACTTGAAGAACTGTTGAACTCTATACCGTCTGTGCGTGTCGTCCCTCAAGTTGCGCAAGTTGTGTGCAAGGCATGCAGTCACAACAGGCGAGCCTCAATACGCGCAGTCCCGTCTTACTTCACAGCACCAGTTGCCCGCTCTCTTCAGCAAGTCTTCGTCCGACTCGGGAAACGATGGGGTAGCCCCCTTAAAGACTCCCTCTGCAGTAGTTTAGGAGCACTATTCATAAGTGTCGTTACTGTGTATTGTGACCCTTTGTGTGCGTGAATGAGTATGAATGTACATGCATATGATGAACATCTTTGATGCACTTTCCTATATGTGCGACGGTGTGAACGTTAGTTCAACGTTCAACACAGGGGAAAAAATCGTCTTAAAAGGAGCCTTCCTCAACACCATGATTACTATTGAAATAAGGGTAAGTCTTGCCCGAGGTACTGCAGACTAAATAAAATATATCTCGTTGCACTCACCTCTCCCCTTCCTTCTGACTATTCTTTCGACATGTCGCTTCTGCCTTGTCTCCTCAACCCCACACTTCCCAGCTCTGACAGCGAGATACCATATCGCTTTGTCCTCAGTTCTGCACTCCCCGGCGTTGAGATCAACATGGGCATCTTGAATGTCTCTCCTGCACACATCCTTGTAAACGAATGCATGGATACCCCACTGGTCGCTCTCTGACCACTATAACTCTCCATACCGCAGATCCTTAAGCCCTTTGCACGTGGACGTGACGATGCGACAGTTTCTGTGCTTCTCGTCGCGACAAGCCTCTCATTCACGAGTTAGTCCTACTGAGCTACATGATACCATATAACTATCATCATGACACTCTGTAGTTTCTCCTCGGAGCTTTTTTCTGATTGGACGATTATTGGCTGCGCCGCTGCTATGTCGTCGGCAAATAGACTGCTTTTTATTCGAGGCAGCGAGTTAACATTTTACAGATTATTATAATTTTTAAATATTTTATTTTATTTTATTTTATTTTATTTTATTTTATTTTATTTTATTGTATTGTATTTTATTTTATTTTATTTTATTTTATTTTATTTTATTTTATTTTATTTTATTTTATTTCATTTCATTTCATTTCGTTTCGTTTCGTTTCCTTCATTTCCTTCATTTAATTCATTTCATTCATATTATTATTTGCATCTATTTTATCAGTTTTATTTATCTCATCTATTTTATTTTATTTATTCGTTTTATTCATTTTATCTATTTTATCCATTTTCTCTATACCTATTCTATTTATTTCATCTATTTTATCTATTCCATTTTATTCGTTTTATTCACTTTATAATTTTTATTCTTTTTATTTATATTTATTTATCTGATTTATTTCACTTATTTTATTTCACTTATTTATGTTATCTATTATATTATATTCTATCCTGTGTTATTTTTACGCACGCACGATCTGCTTTCTGCTTTGTCGCGTTGTGTGCACTGTGCTGTAGGTATGTGTCCAGGTTTCATCTGCAGCACACGCTCCAGTCGTGCAAGACGCCTTTGGCTATTAAAAAAGCACACTCGCTCTATGTTGCTCAGCATTTTATCTACAACGATGGGAAGCTTGTACACGTGTTGCCTTGGTAGGTATGAAACCTAGCTGTGAAAAACTACAGATCCTGCGATCAAAATGGAAGAAAAAAATCTAAGTGTGCTCTGCCTGGAGAGTCTGTTAAGTCTAAATATAATTACTGAACGGCTATGATGTTTTGTTTTCATTAGTTCTAACGGACGCTAGTTATGTTAGTGCTTGCTAAAGTCTCGACTGAAAAAGAACCCTCGCCGGATATGAAGCTGAAGCGAATGGTTTCCATTAGGCTTCGGCTCTGGTATTTGCTTTCATTCGTTTTAAAGGAAGTTAAACACGTTAGTGCTTGTTAAAGTCCCAGCTGAGGCAGAACCGTGGCGGAAGTGATGCAGGAGCACGTGATTCTCATCAGGTTTTGGTGACTCCCACACTTGAAGATGGAGGAAAGGTCTGGAAGAGAAGCGTTTCCACGTGGTCTTGCAAAACACCACTCCCAAGTGGTCTCGGAAAAGCTGCAAAGTTCAGGAGACCGTTGTTGCTCCGAGCAGCAGTGAACCGCCGAGTCTACATAAGCAGAAATGTTGGCCCGGACTTTCGAAGTGGCGACTTGAAACACTACTGTTGGTGAACTTTTACGATGGATGAATGGATGGATGGATGGATGAATGAATGGATGGATGGATGGATGGATGGATGGATGGATGGATGGATGGATGGATGAATGGATGGATGGATGGATGAATGGATGGATGGATGGATGGATGGATGGATGGATGAATGGATGGATGGATGGACGGACGGACGGATGGACGGATGGATGGATAGGCTAAAGAGATAGACTAGAGGGATAGACTAGAGGGATAGATTAGAGGGATAGACTAAAGAGAAAAGTTAGGTTAGTAGGTAGGTAGATAATGATGCAAGATATGATAACATGGGATAGCATAAGGTAAAATGCGCTAGGCCAAGATAAGGTTGGATCAGATCACATTTAACATCCAATCAGATCAAATCAGATCAAGGGTAACGCACGGCCGAAACTGCTCGATCAGGTCTTATCATATAAGGTCAGATCACAACAGATAGAAATCATTTCGCTGGGAATAATGCTTGTATTGGTTGAATAGAGTGGAAAAAAAAACAACCAGTGATCATAGAAAGACACGTGTGAATAAATTCATTTTTGTAATTTAGTCTATTATAGAACTAAAGCGATAACACTAACAGAAAACTAAGTCGGATCCAAAAGTTTGGCTTGGATCTCCACTGGCGGCTCCTAGAGACATATACGCACAATTGGACTGGAAGGTTGTGGCTGGGATCGAGCTGGGACCGTTGTTCATTTGCGCCATTGCGCGAAAGGAGGCAAGGAAGGTGCCCACTGAATTACGAAAAAAGGGAGTGGATTCCATGGGCCCTTACCTAAAAGGCATCAGCAGACCCTGGTATTGTGCTCGCGATCGAATCCCCTTTAGTGCTGCCCTTATGGAAGGTGATGCCCCCCCCCCCTCCCCCCCGGAGCGGGCTCATTCTATACGCTACGAGATAAAGGGCATTCAATGACTACAGACAAGAAGGAGAAATGACGTTAAAGGCGCGAATCGGAAGGATCGGCGAATCAAGTTCGCGTGCCCTGGTTTCTTAACTGCACGAACTCTCGGCTCGGGAACTAACTCAGGAAGGATCCAGGAATCAGGTTTTTGACTCCCAGAGCTTGTACTGAAAACTACCCCGAACCTTCGCTCTGATTGGCAGGTCAGTGAGAACTATTTCTCGCCTGGAGGCTTGCTGTTATGTGTAACACAAGTAAACACATGCCCGCCTTTTTTTTTCTTCGGTTGACATGCAAAACGTTCATTTTGAAAATTACTCACACACATGTATCTTGGATACAAATTGTGGAAAATGTTTTTCGGTGCTTGCGACAGCCTTCAAGGAATCATATGGAATCCGTGAGTTGCTGACCAAAAAACAACACTAACTGCAGGTAGAGAACAGTAACTCCGTTGCTGAGACACACGACGGGACCAGTTCGGCAAATTCATACTAGTGGGCTTTAATGATATTACAAAAATGGAAATGAAATTATTTTCGTAGGCAGCCCTTGAAAATTGACAAGAATGAAAAAAAGCGATCGATGTTTGTTCTTACAGATAAAAGTTTTTACTCGCGTGTGTAAATTGATTTTATGCATTACCCAGAAGCCGTCTGTGAGGGAATCAGTGTGTGTGTGTGTGTGTATGTGTGTGTGTGTGTGTGTCTATGTTTACGTGTACGTGACCACTGTTAACTGCAGTTTCTCGGACACCGTGTGACACGCTATCCCCCGTTGTGGTGCAAGGGTGGCAGATGGTAAGAGCTCTCATAACATCCTCTCATTCCCTATCATTCTTACCGCCACATTGGGGTAAGAAAATCGAGGAAAACTAATTAAAAAAACCATCTTTTCCTTAAAAAAGAGCCTACTGTTGTGACAAGAATTTGGTAAGACAATAGATGGTGACATCAGTTTTGTGGACATGATCTTACTATTGGTCTTTCTCAAGGGTCTAGTTCATAGATATAGTAAGGAAAACCCAGAAGACAGATAAAACAAAGATGTGGACATTTTGTCAGACACCTCTGCCTGCTACTGCCACTATGTTCATTACAGATATGACCTTCGACTGTATTGATTTGACCTCTCCAGGCTTGACCATCGCTCGGCCTCCTGCAACGACCAAGGTCACATGAGCCCGATATGCGTCCTTGTCAACATTGGAAGTTTCTTCGATACGACAACTGCAGAATGTGATTATTTTGGGTCTCATCATAAATAGGCACTCCTGACCCGCTGAACTGTTTAGAAGACCACTATTACAGGAGCCGTATGTAATACACACTGGTGCGACCCTCGGTCCACTCTGACAATGCAACACTGCAACAGCACGACAGGCGGGCCTATTTCCGTGGATAAGTGATTCGTGTTCATACCACGCACGGTGGAAATAATCGATTTCCTCCCTTCCAGCTACCTTTCTTGCAGTCTCAGTGTCTGCATCTTTCCGATTTTGTCCCCCAGTACGTCGTGAAGAACAAGAAACCCTACCATCTGTCTCCCTCAGGAAAATCGTAAATGGCAGATGACTAAGGAAATGAAATCCTGAGCTGCTTCTGGTCCAGCAAGCAAAGATGATTTAGCCAGTGAATAGCTACAAAGGCTATTGTAAATTCCAATCCATCTATCCATTTATCCCGATTCAGTACCTATGTTGATTGTCTTGGCACCCAGTCAAAACGGCCTCAAACTGCGTTTTATATCATGCAAGAGAGCACTCTGAGAGCGCAAACCTCCGCCAAGGCAGCCACAGCGGTGGAGGCATCACCGCACCTTTTCCATGGCCTGTATAGTTCAGGTAGCATGTTCTGGCAAGCCAGGCGTGACGCTATAGTTCAATTTTGCGCCTGCTAGCGGTCTCTGAATGTGGGACGCATGCGCAAGCTTGCAACACACGCCGGCCTAGAGCCTTGGGCGATACAATTTATCCTTATGGTTTTAAATCCAAAACGCGATAATAGATAACCACCAAAATGAATTGTTCCTTGGGTAAAGCCCTTCCCTTGCACCAAATGTCACCACAAT